>JABUQX010030541.1:50000-55000 GCA_015478945.1 Trachelipus rathkii
AAGCGAAGGATCTAAAGTTCAAGAAGGGGGAAAAGGCACTTATACTATTGCCGACCGAAAGCAACAAATTATATATGCAATGGAAAGGACCGTTCATCGTCGCTGAAGAAAGAGGAGAGAATAATTACGAAATACCGATGGATCAAGATGATATAGAGAAGACGGCGTTCGATACACAAGATGGCCATTACGAGTTCTTGAAGATGCCGTTTGGATTAGTGAACTCGGGGGCGACTCTTGTAAGAGCCATGAGGAAAGTAATCAAGGGAATGCGGAATACGGAAAGTTATATTGACGACGTGATGGTGTATACCGAGAGTTGGAAAGAATACCTCCAGGAAATAGAAGAATTGATGAGACGATTGAGGGAATCATGCTTCACGGTAAGATCATCGAAATGTAAGTTTGGAATGAAGAATATTGAATTCCTAGGACACAGGAGTTTCAGGATGAGAAGACGTAGAATTCATCTGTGGGTTGAGATGAAGGAAAGAAGTATCCTCAGGATCCGTTTCTTCATCTTAATAAGGGGGATATTATCACAGATGAATTTAGAGATGAAAAAGGTTAAGCTGCATTTTCACCACTAGGAATGCTTTTAGACATATTTTTAGTGAGGATCTACTTTTCGTAATTAATTTAGTATTTTTACCATTCTTTATAAGAATGGAGTAATTTTATCATCAATTCAATACTTTTTAGATTGTAAAATTATTTAGAATAATTTTAAGAGTTTTTGTGATAATATTTAATATTGTAAGTTTATTTTTGAATAATTTAAGAAAAATTGTAAAAATAGTTATAGCAATATACAAGTAAGCGTTTTAAGAGAGAATGTTATAAAAGAGCGAGCATTATGCATTTAGAGGTTCATTCCTTGTTCATTCTTTGTTCGCCGCTCTTCGTATCAAGACTCTTGACGTGTATTACTTAAGTTTAGTGAGGATTAAAGGGTTTAGAATAACTATTCATTATTTCATTGCTACGAAACCTTCCTGGTACAACTTTGGATTTACTGAAGGATTGTAAGAAGAAAAAGGAATAGTAAGGACCTTAGAGAAGACTTCACTTATTCTTGAGGACCAAAAGAAGATTCAGGAGGAAACTTAAGAGGAAAGTAAGGAAGCTCTTATACAACGGCTGAAGCTGCTCGACGGGAATTCAGGAAGACAGAAGTCCGCCAGAAGAATTAAAGCCAGTAACGACCTGGGAAGTGTCACAACCCTAGACAACGACCTCAGAAGGAAGACCACACATCTGTTGGAGGGCCGCGGAGGTACAAGGGACGGAATTATTGTGACATAATTGGGGGCCTGTCCGGGAGGATCAGTGATACACTGGAAATTTCAAACGAAAATCTGACTGGATTAAATATAGACTATATATTATATATAATATATATATATATATACCTGCTAGGTATGATTATAAATAAAATATAAAAGAAAAGTTATTAACATACAAATTTCCAAAAATAAGCGAAAAAACGAGCGAGCTTCTTAACATTTACCTTTTTATAAATCTAAATAGTTATTGGGACCAGTGTTTTTTGCTGTGGAATTCCTTAAGTTCTTTTCTGGACTGTATTACAGTCAATATATATACTCATGTCTGTTTTCATATCCAATTCTTACTTGTGACGCTTGTGCAACTACATTTACTGCATGCTCTACACCCTGGCTGGGGCATGGAAACAGAACAGTGTTAATTGGCTTATTTACAAATTGTTTTATTTCGTCAATTGTTAAATCCTTTAAAATGGGTGGCTGGGTGACTGTTTTCTTTTCCCAATCAATCATGTTTGAATAATCATCTGCATTAAAGTTTAGTGCTTTAGGCAGTTCAAAAACTCTTGCATTGAAACTCCTTACTTTTGCTTGAATAATTTGTTGAACACCTAAATCTCTTATCTCTTTTCTCGTGTCCGCTAACATTGAAAGTAATACATTCTCAGGATGAGCAAAGTAGGAGTTGTTTCCTAGCACACGCTCCATAATCATAACATGTTTTTTGTCCACGTCTTTAAGTAGGCACATCAGGTACCAAAAATTACGTGCAGCATCAGTTGCCTTTGGATGTGACTTTATCCAAAACTACCCTGGTGCGTAAACTTTCATTATTATATTTACTAAATTTTGAAGAGTTTTGCTTGTAAGTTTTGTGGAAATGTATAACGTATAATTCTTTAAAAACTCAACTTCTACAAATCTCTCTCTCTAAAACACCTAAGTTTCCATATCTTTCGACGGTTCTCTCGTCTCTCCTGTTGACAATATAAACAAGCCAAAAGGCTTATAAACTGTTCTGTACTTTCCAGTTCACTTGACCCTCTATCTTTGCGGCGCGATGTTGGTACTTTATCTCTTTTCTATATGTACCACAGCGGTAGGTGTTCAAGGGAACTCACCACTCGCGAACCACCACCTTTACGACGCCTTCGTAGCACAAGGAGTGCTGTGTCTGCGCACGAGTTTTGTGTAGATATTGGTAACTCCAGTCTAGTTCGCTGAGCTGCTTCCTTCTTTCCCATAACCTCTGTTCTGTGGAATTCTTTTCCATCTTCTGTGTTTCCAGCTGAATTTAATCTCCCTCACTTTAAAGCCTGCGTCTGTGCTCATCTGCGTAATTTGCGCTAGCGGATGAAATTTTGGCGTGCAACACCCCCTCCCTGAATAGGGCTCTGCCTGTGAGTGGTGGTGACAACTGTAAAAAAAAACCGTAAGATCCCTTTTGCCTTTGTTAGCCAACTGGCATTACGAAGAGTGTCTGGAGATTTCTTGGCTAATGATGGCGATATGCTCCCTGATTTTATACTAATACACATTTCATGCAAATAATTTTGGTCAGTGCTAATTTACTTAACGATATCTTCTGGGATCTTTTCAAGGTTGCTGTTTACAAGTTCAAAATCAACTATCTCCAGCTTATTTACATCTTCTTCAATTTTATTTCCAATGGTACCCTTAAAAGTTTTTGGTCCTGATGTTTGTCCACAGTTGCCTCGAATATGCATCTGAATGGAAATTCATTTGCATGTAAGAAACAAATTAACCACTGTATCGAAATAAATGTCTCTTCTTCCACAACATCAAAGTTTAATCCTGCGTTGGTTGAAGGTACAAATTTCTACAGCTCGGGTACATCTACTGCTGCTGCTACAACCCCTACCCCTGCCTAGACTGACTTACAATAGATTCAACATTTAACCTTTCCAATTTTTCTTGCGTCCTTCTTCTCGCACCTGTTACTGCTTTATCAATTGTCCCAAGTTGATTTTATCCTTTTATAAAACTACCAAAGATTCCCATTTAATAATAGATATTCTAATTTTGCTTCTACAATCATTTCTTTTAATTTTTTTTATCATAACAGTAGCATGTATAAATTTCAAACATTTTATCATATGATTTTACTTCCCTTTCAAACTCATCTTTGCGTCTGTTTTTTTTTCGGATCTTATTTAGTCTTGAAGCTGATTCTATAAGTCTTTGAACTCTTAAATATATTCCATCAAGTGTTATGGTTGAAATGGAAAACTTTCTCCAGATGGATTCCACGTCCCTTGCAACAATTCTATAACCATCTTTAACGGAATTATCAAACCTTTTGGAGTTACTTGCTCTCTATTCATAACAAATAGATAATGCCTAATAACATCTGCTTTTGAAGGAATCATCGAAGGCGGAAATTCACTTGGATGTTCAAATATTCAATTGTAAGTTTTACTTCTAGTATACATTATTAATATAAAAAATATTAAATATACTATTTGAATAAATTATAGTATCTGAATATATAATACTATATATATATATATATTATATATATATATATATATTATATTATAGTATATATATATATATATATATATACTATATATATATTATATTATACTATATATCTCATCAGGATACGTTTGAACATGCACCAGGTAACAGAAAAAGTTAGTAGAAGAATATGAAGCAAGTCGAAAAGAAAGCCCAGCTTACCGCCCCCTATTATAACCTATTAGTGAGAACTCGATGCAGCCAGAAAATCCACCCTAGAGCTTCACGCGACCGCGACGGAACCTCACTATGGCATCTCGTCAATGTAGGGCTCATCCCTTGACACAGGTAGGCCACAACCATACCCCCTCACAAAACCCCGCCATTCAACTCCTATTACACACCTTTCTTCTCGCTTCTGCCAAACTCACATTTCTCTCCTCCAGTGACTGATTCAATCTACTTTTTCTTCGATCTTCCAGCCAGTCGATTCCTAACACACTCACCACTATATATCCGCTTAAGCAACCGACTATCATCCATCCTTTCCACATTGACCAAACAATCTCAAAGTATTTTCATTTATTCCTCTCATTTATCCCTCTTTACACCTCACAACTCTCTAATACGTTCATTCCTCATTTTATCAACTTTTCTCACACCTAACATGCACCTAAGATTGTCTATCTGAACACATTGTACTTTAGATCTATACCTCTTATTAAAGACTACAGTCTCACTACTATACATTAACACAGGTACAACATACCCTCATGTAAGACCTTAGCGCATTCAAGAGATAGTCCCTTTACAATCCACCAAACAGACTTAATTGCACACAGCACCTTCCATGCCATTTCACAAATTTCCTACTGCACCATGCATATCCGTTCCCTTCGTTCAGTCCAACATAATATCCTAAGTATTTAAATCAGACACTTGTTCCAGACTGCTCACGCATCTAACATAACTTTCTAACGTAGGAGACTGTCTAACATCAACACTCAACCCTTACTCTTTATCTACGTTTACTTCAATCCCCTCGATTTACACACCTTGTCAAATCTCTACCAATCCTCTCATACTCTCTTCAGATTCACCGCACAAAATCAAATCATATCATATATAATATATAATATATAATATATATATATATATATATATATATATAAATATATATAATATATATATTATATAATATATATATATATATATAGTTTAAACATAAAATAT
>JABUQX010030541.1:60000-67500 GCA_015478945.1 Trachelipus rathkii
ATATATATATTATTATATATATAGATATATATATATCTATATATATATATATATATATATATATTAAATATATATATATATCTATATATATATATATATTATATATATAATATATATAATAATTATATATATATATATATATATATATATAATATATATTATATATTTATATATATATATATATATATATATATATATATATATATATATATATATAATATATATATATATATATATATATATATTAAAAAGTTTAATGATTAATCGATGCCTAGCTTCTAATCGATTACGATTTAATGTGTCGACGATTTGGACACATTATGAGAAAATGCTGTCGACCATTTTACTGTCAACCATTTTCCTGTCGACGATTTGGACACGTTCTGAAATTTTTTTAATGTGTCGACCATTTTCCCTGTCGACCATTTGGGATAGTTCCCTCACATTCATTTGGTCAATAATTTTATTTCCTTTGATTTTTTATTGAAATAAAAGAGAATTATTTGAAAATTTTATCGGTAATCTCAGTCTCTTAGAGGAGAGAGTTCACTCTCCATCTTTCCTTAAATAAAATCAATAAATATTTACTCTTTCATTGTGCTTTTCAGCCTCTTCAAATTAATAAGAGCAGATGATTTTCTAACTCACTCTACAGTACATTTGGAGCTGTGCGTAAACTTGGTTTAGTCCTACACATTAATCTTTATTGATTTTGGTGGGTTTAAGAACAACCGAATTATAAAACGGAAAAATATGTGTGGAAACTAAATTTACTATCAGTGTCTTTTGTTTTAGATGTATTGTGATAGTTTGCTGTTTCAGCATCCATTATTTCATTAGATTCTTCAAGAAACAAAGGTCAAGCTTGAATAGTATAAAATAGTGGTTATCATTTTCAGAGAGATAAATATAATCTACTATTTTTATTTAAAATCTGAGGGATCTTCAACTAATATTTGCAAAGTTTTATCCTGTAATTCACGTAACAGTTCTTTATTTCCTCTGATTTTATGAAAACTTTCTACGAGAGATTTGAAAATAAAAACTATTGGATTTCAAATGCAATATATTAACTGTGTTGGGTTTGTGCTGGATTAATCACTGAATTTGAAATGTAACATATTAACTGTGCCAAAAATGATGAAGAAATAGCAGATGATCCAAAAAAAATTTTCTCATCATTATAATGTGCAGAGATATTACAATTAATATAAAACTTTTTTCATTGTTTTATAAAAACCATAAAAAATATAGTTTTAAAAGTAAAATTATGAATGGTCATTCATCCTGACCTCGTTCGAATTCGTTCCTCGTCCTCTTTTAATAATACGTGTCATCCATTAAAGACTTGGAAGTTAATTAAAAAAATTCCTAATTTAACTCCTGTTCTAAGCCCATTTCAGACACACAATAAATAAAAAGACTTGCTACGAATGTTAAAAAAGAGAACTTCCTTTTATTGAAACCAGTTGAAATGCTTTAAAAAAAATTTATATATTTAAAAAAAAAAAAAAAAAAAAAAAAAAAAAAAAAAATGCAATTAAAATTCACAACAGTGGAAATGGAATTTACGAACTTGAAAGTAATTAGATAAATGGAAATTTTATTGCTTTGCAATATATATATATATCATATATATATAATATATATAATATATATATTATATATATATATATATATATATATATATAATATATATATATATATATATATATATAGTATATATCTATAATATATAATATATATATATATAATATATATATATTTAGAGAGAGAGAGAGAGAGAGAGAGAGAGAGAGAGAGAGAGAGCGAAGAGAGAGAGAGAGGAGAGAGAGAGGAGAGAGAGAGAGAGAGGAGGTTTTCGAAACGCAGTTACTCAATAGAAAAATATAATCCACATGGCTCTCGAGGCTGGGAACCCTCTTTTGCCATTCTACTCTTCCCATGAACAGTCGCAGCAGTGTAATAAAATATATTCTGCGATCGATATCACCCTGCATTCATGCGGAACACGGTGCTTAGAATAATATATATATATATATATATATATATATATATATATTATATATATTATATATCTGTATATAATATATATATCATATATATAATATAATATATATATATATATATATATATATATATATATATATATATATATATATATATATATATAATCTGAGTAAAAAAAGAGAAAATAAATATATGGTAATCTATCAGAGTTATTAGAAATGGAAACTTACTATTGAATTAAAAAATCTGACATGGCTTCGGTCCAATGTTTTTTAAAAGTGTGGTGTGTGATAAGTTGTGGGATGGGTAAGAGGCTGTTGTGGAGAGATGTTGGCTGTTATTAAGTAGGTAAAAAACTCCAGACTTGGGCCGGCATAGTGCATGCATGAGTTATAATAGTGATTAATTTTGATATTGGAGAGCTGGTAGAATACGAATGATAATTCCTTAGAAAGACAACTCTCCTGAAAAAGAGACTTTATTGGCACTTTGTAATAGTGATAATGTATTGGTAAGGAGAGGATGCAAACAATTCTAATCCCGGAAAGATTATGAAGAGTCAGCACATTGATGGGAACGAAAGGTCCTGAAAACTCTACCGCCTCAAATATATATATTAATATATATATATTATATATACATATATTATATATAATTATATATAATATATATATATATATATATTATTATAATACTATATATATATATATTATATATATTAATATATATATGCGTGTGTGCGTGTGTAGGTGTGTGTGTGTGTGTATGCGTGCGAAACCATCTCAGATGTAAAGCATACACCAAACAATGACGAATGACCCTCCTTCCTATACAGAATAAGCCAATGAGGCTGTATAAAGAATTAGTGAACGTGTCTTAGAGCACTCATACAACCTCTGAGCAGCTTGAAAAATTAAGGATAGCTATTTGATAATAATAATGATACCAATGAAAATTAATTTCAAAAAATGTCAATTGTGAGCATAGGAAAGCTCGAGTTGCATTCTTATTAAAGAGAGAGAGAGAGAGAGAGAGAGAGAGAGAGAGAGAGAGAGAGAGAGAGAGAGAGAGAGAGAGAGAGAGAGAGAGAGAGAGAGAGAGAGAGAGAGAGAGAGATTAGGTATCAAGTTAAGGGGATAGATGGAAGGATTGAGTATTTAGTATATTTAAAACATTCATGTCTCCTTTGTACCAGTTAAAAATACTGGAATATACGAGGTTAGGTTTTTCAAATTTTTGAGGTTGTGTAATTAACATAAAGTAGTCAATAAAAAATAGAAAAGTGCATAGATTACAACAAAATCTTGAAAATAATTCTATTCATAGGTTTAATGGATGAGTGTTTGGAAGCAATAAAAACTGGTGTATTCGTGTATTTACTTCGTGTTGACACGAAGTAAAATTAAGGACAAGATGCTAATATAAGAGTAAACACTGTAAGATGGTAAATATGAGATCAAACATTGAGACAAACATTTTCAAAACTTTCGGTTTGTCAAGCATCACAGCAAATACTTTACTGGTAGTCCGGAGAACGAATAAATAAATGACCAAGAGTTAGAAAGATTGAAAAGTTCATCATTAGAGCTTTTATTTCGGAAGATATTCTGTTGATCTTTGATGCTACACAAAAATTAAGATGTTTCAAATCTTTTTTGTTCAGGTTAAATTCGAAAATTCTGAAAAGAAAAAGAGCTAATGCAAGAGAAAGATCCTTAAACTTTTGATTTGAGAAGGGTCTAAATTTTTCGGCAGATAATAAATGAGAACACTCTTCTTGTAAAGATCGACTTTGAGGGTAGACGCAAAACAATTTACTAACTTAAGATGTAAATCCGGTAACAAATTCTGAGGATCCTAAGATGAATATCGTGAGTGGCATGTGAAATCCTGGAATTTGATCTCAAATAGAACAGAATATATATATATATATATATATATTATATCTATTATATATTAGATATATCTATTTAAATGGATATATTTATATTATATTTATATATATATATATATATATATATATATATATATATATATATATATATATATATATATATATATATATATATATATATATATATATATATATATTATAATATATTATATATATATATTTATTATTTATATGGGTAACTATTAATTATTTTTATGTATATATACCAAATGTATATATATATATATTATATATATATATATATATATATATCAGGCCCGGACTGGCAAGGTCGGCTGGTCGGCGATTGCCGAGGGCCCCCAGCCCAATGGGGCCCCGGAGAGGCCTCCCAAAAATGGATATACTACTTTATAATTAGTTACATCAGAGTAATTTGATTATTTATTTCCTAATAATCTTGCGCGTTTACAATCAATTTTAAGTAGTTGCTAATGGGTGTTTGGTTATGATAGCCTAACTAACTTCTTTTTCGCGACGCTCACTCGCTCAGTCTTGTATTAGGGTTGTAGTTAGTGCAGTGTAACAGTTGTGCAACATGAAATGTGTGTACCAAAGTGGCACTACGAAAAGAAAAGAAAATCTTTAGACGCTGAAAACAGTCAAGTGCCCCCCGGAGAAAATCGAGCATGAATTAATTTTTGCCGTAAATTACAAAATAAAGCAAATAAACATAAGTATGTTCAAATGTATATTAAATAGCGATAAATAATAAAATCAGCCAGAATGCATGGAAACATGCTAGATATGGCCATAAAATGGCAAAGTTGTTAATTCTGACTTCTGAGAAAATGGGTATTGCTATAGAAAATTCTTTCGGCAAAGGTCCTAATTAGTTAAGAGTGTCCTTAGTTAATATATAGTTTATTAGTGTTTTTTTTCTCGATGATATATATATATAATATAATATATATATATATATATATATATATATATATATATATATATATATATTATTATATATAATATATATATATATATATATATATATATATATATATATAAAGCAAAAAATAAAAGCTGTTAAGTTTTAAAATTAATACATAGAATTATGCGTCTGGCAGCGTAGCTTTTATAAGTGTAATATTTACCACAAAGGCACAAGGCTGGCAAGGGTAGTTTTTCCCACTTAAATTTTTCCCGAGAAAAACCTTGGGAAAAACCGGGTAAAAAAGAAAAGAAAAAAAAAAAGAAACAAAACAAAAACAAAAGGATCCGTAAAAAAAATAATTATTAATTTTTTAATTATTGTTTATTTAAAAAAAAAATAATAATGAATACATATTTATAATATATATATATATATATATTATATATATAATATATATATAAATATCTGTGATATATCGATATACATATTTCAATTTTGCAATTAGATTATATATATATATATATATATATATTATTATATTATATATATATATAATATATATATATATATTATATATATATATCTCTTCATCTACCTTTTTTTTTTTTCCCAAGATTGGAGTAAGGTGCCTTTACATGCATCGGAAAAGAAAAGCAGTAGGAGAATATGACAAAGGTTCGAAAGAAATGCCCACCCTGTACTATTAATTAGTAAGCACTCGTCGCAATCAGAAAATCCACCCTAGATCATCACGGGACCGCGACGGATCCTCATTATGGTAAATCGTCAAGTGTAAAAAAAAAAAATTGCGATAATTTTTTTTTCTGTTCAGGAAAAGTGAATGAAATTTTCAGGACAAATGTATCGGGCAAAAATGCATCTTTTTTACTTAAATAATTTTTGTGTATACTCAAAAGAAATTTTTAAAAAAATTTCGAAATATTTTTTTTTTGAAAATTTGTTCCAAGAACAAATCAAAAACTAATGCCATATACAAAAAATAATCTAAGTAAAAAAGTATGCATCTCCTCTGACTAAATAAGCTCTGAAAATTTCATCTACTTCGCACGAACAAAAAAAACGTTATCGTATTTTTTCATTTCAAAATTTAAAAAAAAGTGGGTTTGGAAATTGGACAACGCTGAGCACAAAACTCAAAAAATCGAAAAAGTACTTCTGTACTATTTTAGATAATAGACCTATCTATGCATATTTCAAGTTTGAAGTCATTTCGGAAAAAAGAGGGAAATTGATACGAAGAATGTCAAAAACAATGAAAATTGAAAAATTCTGAAGAATGACTACAGACACAGAAAACACCCGGAAAATCAACGTTTAAAGGGCACAAAAAGCTACATTTTGGTGTTATATAGTCAAAATCGGACTGAAAATTCCGAATTTATTCCAATTTAGTGGGGCTGAAAATGGGGCTCACCCGAGCCCAAAATTGGTTCTTGCCCTTAAAACACGGTGTTAAGATAAGAGTGATAGGTCGAATTACAGCAGCAAGGACACTGCCGGTGAACTTTGTTATGTATGGGCGAAGTTTTGAAGGATAAGTTGAAAAAAACATTGAAAAAACATGTTTAGAGTAGTGGAGGATAAAAATCCCGTAGAAACGTTCTTGTCAATTGTTAAAATACCCAATGGAAAAGCAGAAAGTATTGCAAATGCTATTCATAAGGAGCTGACTGATCTTGATTTAAATTTTGACAACATTATTACTTTTGAATTTGATGGTGCTTCTAATATAGCTGGAAAAGTTGGAGGTGTAAAAAAAGGCTTTCAGAAAGAGGCAAACAAAGAAGTGCTCTATATACACTGTAAAACACTTATATTGTCCCTGGCAGCAGCCTCCTGCAGGAATAAAAATCAGAAGGTGAAAAGTTTTTTTTATATTTTGAAAGACATTTACAAACTGTTTAGCAATTCGCCAAAAAAAGAAAATATTTTGCATGATATTCAATCATTAATCAATGATCCAATCCTCAAGATTCCAGAATGCATTGAAGTGAGATGGTTATTTCATTATAAGATAGTGAATGCTGTCTTCAGGAGCTTAAAGTCAATTTGATGGCTTGTGAGCATATCCACAAAGAAGGGACAGACCTTGCATCACTTGCAGGGGCATCTTGCTGGAAATCAGAAATGAAAGTTTTCCTTGTCACCTGTTTATGTAATGAATGAACTCCTTAGTGCACTCTTTCTTATCTTAGCAATGCTTTTGCAAAAGAAGGACTTTAGTATGACCAAAGTCATCCCCCTAATTACTGGAACAAAATTACACCTGCAAAATATTGCAAATCAGTGTGGAGACGTCAATAGTGACTTACAAAAAAAAGTTCGGTGTGAAATAATGAAGGGTTTGCCAATCTGAAGTGCGCCGATTGCTGATAGAAGATACGAAAAAATGCATTTTAAAGCAGGAAATGAAAATATAACTGCGCTAAAGTGGTAATCGAAGAAATTGAAGAAAGGTTCAACGACAATCAATTGATATATGATATTTGCTAGTCGATTTCCAGACGTTCAGTCATTACAAATTTTAACCGGAATAATAAAGTTAGAAAATTTTGTGACAGATTTCCGATGTTTAATGTGGAAGGTGTACTAGCTGACCTGAAATCCTACATTTTTTATATCAATTCCATGCTCGAAAGAGAAATAT
>JABUQX010030541.1:72500-77500 GCA_015478945.1 Trachelipus rathkii
TTAGATTTCAAGGAAAAAAAACTTTCAAAGAAAAAGGTAATGCCTGGTGAAAAATCAATAGATGAAGCTATTGGAATCTCAACTGCTCAAAACTATAAATTGATCTTTGTCAGTGTTTTTAGTCCAAACAAAGAAATTTTAGAGGATTGTTCCTGGTTAGACCCAAAGAAATTTAATGAAATCGTAATGCTTGATAGTTTTCCAACGGAAGTTCTTTGTAATATTTCTAAACTTTGTAAAGTTGAAAGAAGTCAGGGTTATTGATGAGCTGAAAACAGTTTGCAGATTATATGAAAGTTTTTACAATGGCCTGAAAAAACTTACATTAAAGAAACAAGACAATCTAATATGAGCTGAAAAAATCTGTGAATTTGGCGATTTAGAATCTGAATTTTAAGAAGAGAGAAAATCATTATGGTTACTTGCTCAAGCATAAACAATTTTTGTTTTTTGAATCTCACAATCTGGATTGTTTACCAACCTATATGTAGCTTACAAGTTTGTATTAACCATACCTTGTACACAAGTCACCTGTGAAAGGGTATTTTCTAAATTTAAAATAGTTAAGAATCGATTTAGATCTATTTTAAGCCATGACCTTATGTCTAATCTTTTCATGAATGTAAGAAAGAGACTTGTTTTTTATAACTTGGAAAAAGATGTATTATAGATGAAGTAGCCAGGAACCAGTGAAGAACTGGCCAAAAAAGCTGTTAGGTTAAGTAAACAATCTTTTCACTACACATACCTTTCCTAGTTTGCTGTGTCTGTCCTATATCAAGGTATTGTAAAGCCATTTTTTTTTATAAAATATATTCTACTAATTGTAACAATTAAATCATAATTAAAGAAGAACATTGTTTTTCTTTTCAATATGCTTGGTTTTTTCATGTTACAGATGTGAACTTGGTGTCCTTTTAATATTTACTGAGGATTACAGTAGAATTTTTAGACTATGCATAGCTTCAACAGTGTGATGTTTGGTTCCTAAAACTAAAAAATAATTACTCAATCTCATTTTAATTAATATACCACTCGTAATTAATTAGTATACTTATTTTTTCTAGCAGGGAACAAATTAGGTACGGTAAATAAAAATTATATAAATATTTGTTGTGAAAGTAAACTACATCAAAAATAGCTTACTTTTTTTCCTCAACTATTTCCCCAAGTGACAAAATAGGTAAATGTGCTTTTTAAGCATGCAAGCCTAATTTTCAAACAATATATATTCCAATAATCTATTCCCTCTAAATTCCCCGGTAAAGGGCCCGTGGATATAGTGTGAGTCCGAGGCCGGAGCGAACGGAGCCAGTCCGGGCCTGAAAGATATATATATACTATATTATATATAATATATAATATATATATATATATTATAATATATATTTATTAAATATTATTAATATTATATTATATAAATATATATATACACACGAGTATATAACGTATATTTAGATATAGATATAATATATATATATATTGATGGAAGGAGATAAGTGGAATTGAAGTAAAAATATATGGGTTCATGTTTTGACTTTCCATAAGTAGAGATCTTCGTAAGAATTGATAAAAGAGAAGGGAGAAGAGAAACTTAAAAGATTTTCTAAGAAGAGAAAGTTTTTGTTCTGCTTAAAATCAGTTTTGAAGGATTGGGAAATGAAATTTAAGTAGCACGAGTTTTTGGAGTTAAAGACGACGTTAGTTCCTGAAAGAAATATCACAAATATCACTAGAACAAGCAGACGTAATCAAAGGTTGACGGGTTTTAATTGAAAAGAACAATAATGAAAAGTGTGCTTCTATGCCAGAGAGAGAGAGTCTCTTCAATACTCCAATAAGTAATTACTTAAAGAAATCCTTACACCAGGATTTAATATTTTTAGAGTACTTACGCAGAAAAGGGAGTAGCTTAATTACAGTGAGAACATAAAGGAAACTGAAGTAACTTTTCAGACAAATTGCTTTGAAGAACTTCGATTAAAATTTCTACTTAATATATTTAAAATAGCTACCCATAAGAAATTTTAATTTCTTTTCCTTTATAAAAAGTTGCTGTTATATTCCCAGAATAATATCAAAAATATATATATTAAAAATTTTATGTTATATATTGTAGTAATATTTTATTTCAACTTCACTTTTATTACATTTTGGTTTTAAAAACTTTAAAATTTAGTTAAATACTAGTTTCGTTAGTAAGATTAAACTTCTAGTTCAATTGATACTTCATGCTTAAAGTATCATTTGCAAACAAGAATTATATATATATATATATATAATATACAGAGGTTGTTTTTTTATAATATATATACATAAAAAATATATATATATATATATATATATATATATATATATATATATATAATATATATATATATAATATATATATATATATATATATATATACAGAGGTTCGTTTGCCCTTTAATTAAATAAACTGTATATTAAAACTTTTACTTAAAACATATTAAAAATATCACAGAGTTAGTTTTAATTAACATTAATAAATAATAACATAATGCCCAATAATGACGGGCTTACTCTAGCTTTCGTCTGTCCTTGCAGACCTTATTCAAGAGAGAGAGAGAGAGAGAGAGAGAGAGAGAGAGAGAGAGAGAGAGAGAGAGAGAGAGAGAGAGAGAGAGAGAGAGAGAGAGAGAGAGAAAATATAACATCCTAAATTTACAAATTTACAAAAAAACTTTTAGTTGGGTGTGATTTTTCTGATTTTTCTTGATGTTCTCAATGCTGCATTCTGAATGGAATCTATTCTAAACTCCCCGTCCTGTTTATTAAAGTTGCCAGAATTTTTAATTACAAATGACTTAATAATTTTTCTTTTATTAATCTGGGGGTCAAGAAAATTGGCTGCATATTTTGAATGTCTATCGTGTGATTTTTGGTGGATCTATGTGTGACCAACGCTGAATTATTTTTATCAAATTGTAAATCCTGTTTATGCTGTTGACGACGCCTTTCAAAATCGTTAGTCTCTCCATAATATGAGTCATTACAATGCAAACAAGGAATCCGGTACACCACAGGGCCGATTTTTCCTTTAGAGGATTTGGGTGGATGAAGAAGCCTTTTTAACAGTAAATTGTTGGACGGAACTATATTGACATCATGTGGTATAAACTTTTTTATGGGCAAAAGAGGAATGTGGGGAAGAGGCAAAAAGGAAGAGCTGATAGTTTTTGCTCTTGCATCATTATTTGAATAAAACTTACTTTTTGCTTTGTGAAAAGCTTTGTTAATGATATGAATGGGATATTTTAATTTTTTAAAAGAGTGAAAAATGAAGTCAGTTTCAGCCTTTAATAACGGAGGGGAGCACAACCTGAACGCTCGAAGATATAAAGAAGATAATGTGGCTATTTTAGTGTTTAATGTATGTGCGGAATACCAATGTATGTATGTTGGAGTGGATGTGGGTTTCCTATAGATAGAAAAATGAATGTTCTGTGAATTGGACCAAGAGAGGAGAGTGTCAAGAAAAGGTAAAGAGTTGTTGGTAGAAGTTTCAATAGTGAATTTAATATTTGGATGTTGTAACTTCTACCAACAACTCAACTGGTTTTCATTGATCTATGAATATGATGAAGCAATGTCATCGACATACCGCAGCCAAGTAGTGTTCGAAAGAAGGGGGTGGGTAAAGATATGGTAGTGTTCGATGAGTTCCATAAAGATGTTGCTTAGAGTATTCCGCACATACATTGAACACTAAAATAGCCACATTATCTTCTTTATATCTTCGAGCGTTCAGGTTGGGCTCCCCTCCGTTATTAAAGGCTGAAACTGACTTCATTTTTCACTCTTTCAAAAAATTAAAATATCCCAATAATATAATATCCTAAGCATATAAAAAAATAAAGTTAAAGTTTTATTCCAATATATATGCAAGAGCAAAAACTATCAGCTCTTCCTTTTTGCCTCTTCCCCACATTCCTCTGTTGCCCATAAAAAAGTTTATACCACATGATGTCAATATAGTTCCGTCCAACAATTTACTGTTAAAAAGACTTCTTCATCCACCCAAATCCTCTAAAGAAAAAATCGGCCCTGTGGTGTACCGGATTCTTTGTTTGCATTGTAATGACTCATATTATGGGGAGACTAACGATTTTGAAAGGCGTCGTCAACAGCATAAACAGGATTTACAATTTGATAAAAATAATTCAGCATTGGTCACACATAGATCCACCAAAAATCACACGATAGACATTCAAAATATGCAGCCAATTTTCTCCGCCCCCCAGATTAATAAAAGGAAAATTATTGAGTCATTTGTAATTAAAAATTCTGGCAACTTTAATAAACAGGACGGGGAGTTTAGAATAGATTCCATTCAGAATGCAGCATTGAGAACATCAAGAAAAATCACACCCAACTAAAAGTTTTTCTTTGTTTAAATTTTGTAAAATTAGCTCTCTCTCTTGAATAAGGTCTGCAAGGACAGACGAAAGCTAGAGTAAGCCCGTCATTATTGGGCATTATGTTATTATTTATTAATGTTAATTAAAACTAACTCTGTGATATTTTTAATATGTCATCTTTACTATCTTTCAACAGTTGATTTAATTAAAGGGCAAACGAACCTCTGTAAATATTTACAAACGTCTGTCCTAGTCAATCAATAATAATATATATATATATATATATATATATATAATTCTTATAAAAGTACTGATCATTTTCAAATGAAAGTTATATATCTCTATTTTTATGCAATGGATTTTGTATCATCTATAAATAAATCTTATATAAATTTATATATATATATAATAATATACTATATATATATATATATATATATATAATATATAATATATATATATAATATATATATATATATATATATATATATATATATATATAATATATATATATATATATAATACTATATATATTATATATACTATATTATATAATTTTTATATATATATATATATTATTATATAGTATATATATATATATATATAATACTAATATAT
>JABUQX010030541.1:92500-93965 GCA_015478945.1 Trachelipus rathkii
GTTGAGAATGCTGAACGATTCGGCCTTCCCACCTAAATCGGTATGAGAGGACCCCAACCATTCGTGTTATGTGCATTGAATCCCTAAAAGAGAGGACGCTCAGTATTTGTGACTGAGAAAATCATAACAGTCCTCGTGAGAAGTGTAAAATAATGAAAAAAGGCGTGAAAGTCTGCTTCTTTAGGAGAACAGTACGCAGAAGCACAACGATTATTGTAAGTAGGGAAGAAAGATTTTTATATATATAATATGATATTATATGATAATATATAATAATCAGGTTATGTATAATATATATATATATTAATATGTATATATATATACATATTAAATAAATATATTTATATATATTTATATATATATTATATATATATATATATATATTATATATTATAATATATACATAAATATATATATATATATATATATATATATATCTATTATATTATTATATCTATATATATATATTATATATTATATATATGGTGGGTTGGTCTATATATAAATCATATATTATATATATATATAATATATATATTATAATATATATATAATTATTATCTATAATATATTTATATATATATATAAAGGGTAAAAATCTCAAATTGTCCGTTGTGAGACAATCGCATCATTGTCTTAGAGGGTATGCAACTCTGTAACAGAACTACACTCTGCAGGTCTCATGCATACACTTTGACAAAATGGTCGTGCTTGGCTTCAACTTACTAATTGTACATGTTTAAGACATATTGTTTCTGGCGCTCTCTTCTTTCCCAAATGGAAAGTAGTGCCAAACAAAGGCTGTGTGATTGTGCCTGGTAGAAAGGACGCCACCAATCACTCGGGGATGTCTTGTAGACAGCCTCCTAGGCGTGACGGATGCCTACGAAAGTTGTAAGATTTAACTAAACTTGTCCGGAAGGGCCAATTTAGGTAATAGGCAAATTAGTGCTATACGTGATAATGTCTTATTTTGTTAGTCTGTGTATTTATTATAGTGCTAACCTGGAGGCCCGGAAAATGCCCATTCAATAATTACCATCTTTTTTTTGTTTATGGAAACCCATGATTTGTCTTGGTCCAATCTCACTATCATAAATAAAGCACTACGAGAAAAGTAATTCTTAATTAATTCCCCCATCATGTTGATGCGAAAGTGATTTCGGCGTAGCCATCAACTGGTACCCCAGGAGCGACAGGGGGCTAAAACCCCTAATTTGGAGTCAGATAGTGCCTAAATTGTGATATTAAATCGAAAAAAATCCGTTACTTCTTCATATTTCGTGCTAAATTAATGATATTTGACAAATTACATAAATAATTGAGTCAAATAATAATAACGTGAATGAAAATACGCTTCCTTTTAACCTGCCTCATTGAAAATAAAAAGCAAGTCGTTATTATATACAATTCGGAATAGTACTAAGAAAAAAAACCGTTTGCTATTTCGAATTTGAAGAGTACT
>JABUQX010030542.1:0-15000 GCA_015478945.1 Trachelipus rathkii
ATAATAAAATAATAAAAGATATATATAAATAATAAAAATATATAATAATAATAAAAATATATATAATAATTAATAAAATATATATAATAATTTAATTAAAAAGAAATATTAATAATAATATTATAAATAAATAATAAATAAATAAAATAATAACCTATAATAATATAATACAAATTAAATTAAATAATAAAAATAATAAAGTAATAATAACAAATTATAATAAATATAATAATATAAATAGTTAAATATATATATAAATATAATAAATAAATAAAAAATAATAATAATAAAAAATAAATTAAATAATATAAAAATAAAAAAAATGAAAAAATAAAAATATAATATAAATATAATAAATTAAATAATAATAAAAAAATATTAATATAATAAAAGTTTAATATAAATATTAATTAATATATATATATAATAATAATAATTAAATAAAATTATATAATATTATAAATCATAATATAATAATATAAACAAAATGTAAATTAAATATAATAATAAAATAATATAATAATTAAAATAAATATAAATAATAATGGTAAAATAAATTATAATAATATAACTCAAGTTAATAAGGAATGAAAAATAATAATAAACATGATTGTGGAAAGAAACGTTTTGAAAAGGGAAAACAATTTTTTTTAATAATGATACCATGGGTTTTTGTTATGTTTATTGGGTTTTAGTCTGAAAACATTTTGTTTCCCTTGGCCAAGTTAATGAAAGGAAGGTACCAGTGTCGCCATTTAATCGATTTAAACATGTAGTTTGATAATTTCCATGGGGTCATTCTCACAGATGTTGCGTATGACTGTGGTGACGTCATCCAAGATGGCCGAAATTTCACTGTAAATAAGCTGCCTTATCTCTCGGTCGCTATCTAACCGATTTTTTTTTTTTTTTTTTTTTTTGCCTTTTTGAAATGGTAATTTTAAGAGCTAAAAGAATTTTTTTTAGTATGTATTGCGAAAAACAATATTTTGGTTGTTAGTCCGATCTTCACGTTTTTTGCTTTGTGTCACGCTGCGTGGTCGTGTTGTTTGGTATGTAATATTTAGGAATCGTGATTAATGCTATTAGTATTAATATTGGTACTATACTTTTGAGCATGTAGTATGTACAGTTTTATTAATTTCATTTCCTTTGTTTCAGAATGAAAATGTCATATAAATTAGAAGTCAGTAATAATGGAAGGGGTACTACAAGTTCAGATGCCACCATGAATGAGGAGACGGAGCAATAGTATCTCCTACAGTCTCTGTATGATGTGTCAAAAAATTTAAAACGATTCACTTGTCGTTGAATAAAAATCCTTAAAACAACTTCTAGAAGCCCTTGCCAAACGAAGTAAGCTCGGAGACAAAGGATTTGAATGTTCATATGAGTTACTTTTTGATGTAGAGGAACTGACAAAAAAAATGGTCGTTAGCATTTATTTTGTTATAAATGGTGCACTCACAAGGTGCAACTAGCAAGATTGGAAACCAAATATGGAAAGAGACAAGAAGCAATTGACATCTTAAATGAACTATCTAGAAGTAACACACGAACACCATTCACAAGACCATGCGATGAACAAAAAAAAATTTGTTTTTCTGTTACAAAGCAGACTCTAGAGGATATCAAGTGTTCACAGTTTCAACAAGTAGCACTGGCCAAAACAATACCAGGCTGTAAACCATAGCAATTAATAAATAATGCTATACAAAGCTTATTGTAACGTTTTACGCAAGAAACATCAATGTCAAATTCTAGGCAATGAAGCTAGTAAAGTAGAATTCCTCATTTCTCTTTCAGATGATTTAAAAGACGGAATGGTGGTTTCTATTGCAGAAGCAGCAGATGTGTACAAAGAAATATGTGCAGCTAACGAGATGGAGATTGAACATGTTATAAAGAAGAAGGCATTAAAACATTCATTGAAGAAGAGCTTTGGGACATGGACGTGCAATTTATTAACCCCATCCGTAAAAATCAAACACAACGTATATCTTTAAAAGCTACTACAGATGTTGTTTTAACTAAAGCTGAAGAAACCACTAGTTTTACGGGAAAAGTGAAGACTTACCTTGAAGCGGAACATATTATAAGAAAGTGCGTTTTGTATAGTAACCAATGGCATTTTCAAGGATCAGACGACAATACTAAACGCAGTAATGTAGTACCACTGGAACTTGAATTATTCTTTAAGTGGTGTATTGCTGAAAACAATATACTCCAGAACACCAGAGTTGATGCAGAACAAGTAGTTCAAAAGGCATCAGTGCTTTTACAAAAAATAATAATAAAAAACGTTCTCCATATTTATTTTCCCTCTTCTCTTTCCTCTAACTACTACTTTCTTCTTTTCACTAGTTTTTAATTTGCTTGACCGCACGTGACCGAACGACTTCTAAATCGTATACACGGTTCATTTCTGATTTGAGTTTTGATTTTGATTTTTTGATTTTGATTTTGATTTGATTTTGATTTGATTTTGATTTTGAATTACCTTATTTATTTTTATGTTTTTATTTTTAAATTTTCCAAATTTTTTATTTTTATCTGTAGATATCTTTGTTTATTATAGATATTTTATTCTTTAAGATTTATTTTGATTTTGCTTTTGATATGTGATTTTATTATTTTTATTACTAAGTTTTATTATTTATATTATTTTTTTCTACCTTTTTTTTAATTTTTATATTTGATATATTCTTGATTTTCTCGAGAATTTATGTTGTATATTGATTTGAGTTTTTGAATATTGAGTTTTAATTATTTGTAATCACTTTGCATGTTTACCGATTTTGTTTTTCCTTAATTTATGATTTTGAATTTTTTGATTTTGATATTGATTTTGATTTTTGAATTTGAATTATTTTGATTATTTAATTTTTATATTATTATTTATTTATTTTGATAATATAGAATTTATATGATTATTATTTTTTAAATTATTTATAAGGAGTGGAGTATGTATTCACAGATATTTTGTTAATTTTGAATATATATTATGGATTATGATTGAATATTTTTTGAATTTATTATTGATTTTGAATATTATATTTATATTATTTTATTTTATTATTTTTAATAAAAAATATTTCGTTTTCATAATTAATTTTAGATATCTTGATTTTGATTTATATATTATTTTTAGTAATTTTACAATTCAATGAATTTTTATAGTTATTCTATTTTTTATTTTAGTAATAATATTGATTTTTTAATATTATTTTTTGATTTTATTTCTAATTTTAGAAATTTGTAATTTTTTGATTTTATGATTTATTTGATATTTATTGATTTTGATTAGAATTTTTTTCTGAACATTATTATATTTATTTTATTTTAATTTTAGTTTTATTTTCATTTTAACTTTTATTTTTATAACTTTTATTGTTATTATCTTTTATTTTTTATTTTATATTGTTTATTTTTATATTTAAATTTTTTATTTTTATTTTTATATTTTTTTTTTAAATTTTTTTATTTTATTTTTATTTAATATTTTAATTTTTATTTTTATTTTTTATTTAAATTTTTTATATTTTTATTTTTATATTCAATATAATATATATTTTTAATAATTATTCTGTTATCCATTTTAATATATTACAACGTTTTCTACTTTATATTTTTAATTAATTTTTTAATTTTTATTTTTAGATTAGTTTTTGATAATATATTTTTATTATATGATATTCATTTTATATTATACTTGGGTATTATAAATTATATTGTTATTTTATTGTATTTTTTATTTTTATTTTATATATTATTAATTTTATTTATTATGTTTTTTATTTTTATTTTTATTATTATATTTTATTTTTATTTTTATATTTATTTAATTATTTTATTTTTATTTATTATATTTATTTTTAATTTATTTTTATTAATTATTAATTATATATTATTTATTATATTTTTTTATATTTGTATTATATTATTATTCATTGTTATTTACTTATATGATTTTTATAATTATCTATTTCTTTAATATTATCTTTCTCTTTATGGATTTTTATGATATAAATATATTTATTATTATATGCTATAATATATTATTATTATTATTATTATTATATTATTATTAATTATATTATTATTATAATTATTCAAACTCAAGAAATTAATTATTTATTGATCAATTAAAAATTTAATTACGATTTATACATATATATATAAGTATCAATTCATTTTCTTTATATTCATTCCATTATTATGATTTTCTTAATAATTATATATGATTGAGTTATTAAAAGATTTATATAATTTATTTAATATTTCATTTTTATTTTTATTATTTTATTTTATTATTATTTATTTTTATTTTATAGTTATTTTCATTTGTCTACTTATTTTTTAAACTAAGGCTTTGTCGGAGTTATTTTTATATTTTTTATTAATATTTATTTTTTAATATTTATTTTATTTTTTATTATATTATTTATTTTTATTTATTTTATTTTTTATTTTTATTTTATTTTATTTTATTTTATTTTTGAGTTATTATTATTTTAATATATTATAATTTATAAATTTGAATTTTTATTATTTATATTTCTTTATATTTTTTATTATTATGCATTGTTATTAAAATTATTTATTTATATTAATCAGAATTTATTATATGTATGTTATATTAATTATTTATGAAATTATTATTTTATTTAATTTCTTATTATTAAATATATTATTATTATTATTATATATATATATTTTATTATATATAATATTTATGTAGATTATTAATTATATTAATATTTAATTATTAATTATTATTATTATATTATTATTATTATTATTATTATTATTATTTAATTATTATATTTATTATTTTTATTCTTTTAAATTTTATTTTTTATTTTTTTATTTTTTATTTTTATTTTTATATTTATTTTGTTTATTATTTTTATATTTTTATATTTTTATTTTATTTTATTTTTTTAATATTATTTTTATTATTTATATTTAATAATTTATATATATATATTGAGTTGTTTGTAGTTGTGTTGGATGTGGTTGTGTTATTTTGTTTTTTCATATATTTCTTCATCTCTTTCTACCCTCTTGTTATTTATCCCTGTCGGATGATTATTGTCAGTTCTATTTTATCTCTTGCGATATACATCTCAGTTCTCTCTCCTACATTTCTCTCTTAAATTTTTCTCTTATAGATCTGATTCATCACCTATATTTTAATCGTTTATACCTATGTCATTTCTTTTTCAAGTTCTCATTTTTAATAGTGGTTTGTCTCTAAGCTTATGTTCTTGATTGTGCACTCTTGGATCTGTTATATAGTTCCTTCCACTGCCTTTAATATATACTTAATGTTTTTTTCTCATCTTAGTGTAGTTCTTTCATTTCTTCCTCTGTGTAGAATGAAGAAGGTGATTTTTCAGTCTACTTGATTCCATACTATCCATCCTCTACTCGCTTTCACTTATTTTGCTTCATCTAATATTTTTTCTCACTGTATATCTAAGTGTTGATATATATCATACTGTTAAATCTTTTTATACTTTTGTTTCTCACCTGTGTGATCTATGCCCGTATTGATCTTTTTGATATTAGAGAGCCAGACTGCGTGACCATCATCTCTTTATCTCTGATATCTTTAGGTTTTTCATGGTTTATGTGATTATCCTTTTTCTTCACGATATTTCTCTGTACATATTGGTTAGGTTATTTCCTTATATTATTTTTTTTTATTTTTTTTCTTATTCAGAGCTAATTTATTTACTAATAAGGTTATGATTTATATTTTACTTTCTCTATTCTGATTTTGGTTATCTATATATATTATAGTATTTCTCATTCTTTCTTGTAATTTCCTAATATAATCTCTATGTGTTATTATTATTCCATTCTTATCGTATTCTCTATTGGTTTTATATTCTGATTTTACGATTTTCATTATCTTTCATTTCTTTATGAGGGTAAGTCACCTTCAAAATAATATTAACTAAATTTGTTCTGCAATGTTATCAGGTATGACTTATAATTTACTTCATGATTTCTTAGTTTATTCTCTTGCATATGCCTATCTCTATATTTCTTTCTGTCTTGGTACTGGTATGATTTACTATTCTTTCTTGATTCTTTAGGTTTTCCGGATTTTGATCTTTCATCTATATAATATGGACTAGTGTTATTTATTCTATATATTATTTTTCATTCTCATTTTCTTATATTTTTGGTTTATTTCTTGAGGTTTATGAGTGATTTTCAATATTAATATATATCTACGTATGGTATGCTTTCCAATTCTTTATTTGATTCTTGTTTTATCTGCTTTCAGTCATTTCTGTAAACTGTTGCAATGTCGTTGGAATCGTGAAAATAGTACTTTCTCTCGCTATATAATCGGTACAATATAGATGCTCTTTGACATTGATTCTTACTTTTAGTATTTTTGTTATTATTATGATATGTTTACTTTTTGGATATTTGGTATTTTGATAATTTTTTGATATTTAATATTTTTGATATTATTTTCTTTTGAAACTCTTGATATTTAAATTTTATTCGTCAGAGCTTCATTACTGTGTTGTTTATGGGTAGACACTATTCAAATATTTATTTATAGTCAAAGTAATTATTATTATGTTATGTTGTGGTTGTTCCTTCAGAGAATTATCTTATTCTTAATTCTTTCAATACTCTTATTGTAGTGTGCTGGAGTGGGATAGCTTGTCTTATCCTATTGAATTCTAATCTGTTTAACTGTGTCATACTCATTAATCTCACTCTTAGGGAGACTTGAGCTCTATGTATTGTTCTCGTCTTTGGTCATTATAATGTTTAATATATTTATCTAACCCTTTCTCCACTTTTCATTGATTTTCTCTTCTCTCTTTACTCTCTCTCTCTTCTCCTCTCTTCTCTCTCTTCTCTCTTCTTCTCTTTTCTTCTCTCACTCTTCATTATCAGTTGCGGATATTGAAGTCCTTCATTAGCTCTATCAATCGCCATCCAATATTCCCCCATTTTTCGTCTATAATTTGTTGTTTAAAATAAAATATTGGTTGCACTTTTGTATTTACTTTTCAGTGTCTTGTTTATCGTTACCGCTTAATACGAAGAGAAGTTTCATCACAACTAATTTTTTTTTTTTATTATATTGAGATCTTGATTTAATAAATGACTCTTAATGTTCAACTGCAATTTCTATTTTATTATTAAAATATATTATATTTAATTTATTATTTTTTATATATATATATATTATATTATTAATTAATTATTATATTATTTATTTTTTTATATTTATATAATTATAATTATTTATGTAAAAATATTTTAAAGTTTAAATTATTTGAAATGATTATGCAATAAGCATTTTTTGATTCATTTCATAAATTGAAATTTTTAATTTATTATATATAATTTATTTATTTATATTTATTATAATATTTAATATTTATTATATATTGATTTAATATATAATTATTAATTATTATATAATTAATATATATATACTCTATTATATATTATAATTATTAAATTTAATTTATTTTTTGATTCATTTATATTGAAATTGCAAGCAAGGCCAAATAATCATCATACAATAATTTATATATTTATATTTATAATTTACATTATAGATATATATAATTATATATTAATCGATATTAAATACATATATATTTATTTATATATATATATATATATATATATATTAGTATATATTTATATATATTAATTATTATTTATTAATCATATAAAAGAGAAAATGCAATTACCCAACAATCCAAATCTTGTATTTGTAAACCCCTTATATATGTATTTTTTTAAACCAATATTGCTTGTAATTTCGATCCTGATCACCTTATCTGATATGAGCGTGCAAGTGTTGACCTACTTACGCCACGACATAGAGTACAATAAGAAGATATATGAGATATAACTTTACTGTCCAAGCAAGTATGCATTCTATACGTTTTTCCTTCCCGCTCGCACTATATTATATATATCTATAATAATTATATAATATATAATTTTTAAAATATTATATAATTTTTAATTTAAATAATTTTTATTATATATATATATAATAATATATTATTATAATTTAATTATTATTATTATTTATATATATATTATTATATTATTAATATATATTATTATATTATATATATATATTATTATGCTCATATAATTATATATAATATATTAATCAATTTATCTCAACAAACACTTAATATAATTTATAATTATTTTACATTCTCTGACTCTTCTTATATATAAATAGATAAAATTAAAAATGTGTTCCTATTTTATTATTATTTATATTATATATATATTATATATTATTATATATATATATATATATATATATATATATTATATTTTAGAGTATGTTCTGTCTTATTTTATATGATATATATATATTATATTATATAATACTTATTATTTTAAAATTATTATTTTTTAATTAAATTGACGATTATTTTTCTAAAGAGAGGTTGATCGAGAGCGAGTGAATGACAGCGTAAAATAATTTAAATTTAAAATTCTTTCTTTTTTTATTATTTAAATATATATGTAATTATTTTACTTACAATTAGAGAGAGACAGAGAGAGAAGAGAAAGAAATAAAAAAAGAGAAAGAGAAAGAAAAGAGAATAAGAGATAGAGAGGGCATTTTGAAGAGAGAGAGAGAGAGAGAGAGAGAGAGAGAGAGTTCCGTTTTTTATATAAAATATAAATTTAAAATTTTTTTGGTTGTATTTACTTTTTATTTTAGGCATTGAATCAAGAAATATCATCGATTTAGTATTTCTCACTCTTGTTTCTCTTGGTTTAATCGCTTTCCTGGGAACGTCTTTTTTAACTTTTAATTTTTAACTTTTAAACTTTTCCACCTTTTTTTTACTTTTGCTTGAAAACGGAATGGAACTTCAGAAAACGTTTCGTTTGACAAATTTTATTTCCCATTGAATTGTTTATATATATATATATATATATATATATATATTTATATATATTATATATATATATACTTAAAATAATATTATATATTCAAAAAGTGAAATTTGATTTTGATATGCATAAGCATATCAACATATAATTTATATAATAATTTATATATATATTATATATTATATAATTATGTATGTATATATATATATATTTTATAATATATTATATTATTATCATATAGTTTATATTATTATAATTAATATAATTAATTCTTTTGACAAATTTTTTTTCCCATATAATTATTAAATTATATATATTTATATATTATTATATATATATATATATATATATATTACTATTCAAGGCCCAAGGCAGGGGTAGTTCAGGGAATCTGGGCCCCACACGAAACTATTTAAGCTATCAAAACATTTTGATTGCCTAAGGCTCTTAAGTTTAATTTATTAGAATAATAAATAGAATAATGAAATCAAATTATGTATATATTAATTAAATAAGAAAAACATTTGTGATTCGTGGAGATTTCTTAGGTTTATGACTGTTGAAAAACCAAAAGAAGAATCTCAAGCAGATGTATGTAATACTATGTGCAAAGCCTTAGCCAGGGTGTCTGAATATCCAAGGAATTATTAAGCGATATTTTTTTTTTGTCTTAAGTCCCTTAACTTTAATATATAAGAATAATAAATATAATAAAGCTAACTAGAAGTATATATTAATAGAAATGAGGAAAACATTTGTTGTTCTTGAATATTTTTTAGGTTTATTGGCCCTGGAAGTACAAAGGGATAATTTTTAGCTGAGGCAATAGTATGAAAGGTGAGATAAATAGGAACTGTCTGATTGGAAAACCACAAGATTATGCATTAACAGTGATGAAAAATTTTAGAGGTATTTAAGCTGTTGGAAATATCCAGAGGCATTGTATTTTTATTGCTTCTCGCATTCATGTGGAGTACAACTCATTAGAAAATTTACTGGCACACTGAAAACAGCTTGGCACTGTTTTAGGTCAACAAGACGGACAGACAATTATTTTAATATTAAACATCGGAAAGATTTTCCATAGACAATATAGAGAAAATTAGCACGAATGTTTGAAACAAGGTGGGTGGAAAGTTACGAAAGATTGCTCCGATTTAAAGTTTTTTAAAACAATTGTTGGAACTTTAGAGTTTCTTGAAAAGGATCAAGAAGTTGAACCATCTTCAAAATTCTCAAATCTTTTGAAATCTAAAACCATGAGCGAATTTTCTATAAGTTAAATTATTACTTCAACTTTGTTCTTCTTCACTTTCCATTATGTACTAGATCGCAGTCTTCATAATTGATGATTGAAACTGTTCTTAATCATATTGAAAATGTAATGTTTTGGAAAGATTTTCCCTCTAACATCGATGAAAAATTTTCAAACTCTTTGAAAGTTGCATAAAAACTTCGACTTTCTGCTAATGAAGAAGTTAGAATGTCGCGTGTCAGAATTAATGTAAAATGAAAAGAAATAAAGAATTGCAATTCCTTTTCCTGACGATTTTTCAAACCAGGAGAACAAGTTCGTGAGCCATATGGATTCAAACTTATCAATTTTAGTATTGAAAAATTTACGAATTGTTTAGATAAATTTTATCCATACAGTCACATTTGAATTGTTAAAGATTTTAATATCTACTTCACTCACAATGTGAACTCCAGAAATATATTTCTCTCCTATGAAAAGGTTAAAGACATCCTTTCTAAATTCTACAGGAGAAGAAACAATAACAGAATTGTCTTTAATGAGTATTCATCATAGCTACACAATATAAACAGAGGAAGTTATAAATCATTTTGCTGCTAAAAGAGCAAGAAGAAGAATTCTTCATAGAAAATAACCTTCCTTATATGAGTCTATTTCACTTTTAATTGATAACTGTATTTTATGTACTGTACAATCCAAATTATTTAGCCCCAAAAGAAAAAAAAAATTTCATTCAAGCTCCAGAATCGAGTATTATACAATGAAAGCTTGTTCTTTCAATGTCTCATTTCTCCAACAATTCGTCAAATTTTCTTGAAATGAAACTGATACAGCATGAAAAAAGTTATTACTAGATTAAATGAATGTAATAGAAGAGTTTGGAAGCTAAGGTTAGAGGTTGGAGAAGTTTCCCGTCAGCAGATAGACGACAAGTTCTTTCTGGTATAATTTTTTTATTTCATATATATATATATATATATATATATATATATATATATATATATATATATATATATATATATATATATATATATATATATATATATATATATATATATATATATATATATATATATATATATATATATATATAATATATATATATATATATATATATATATATATATATATATATATATATATATATATATATTATATATATATATATATATATATATATATATATAATATATATATATATATAATATATATATATATTATATTATATATATATAATATATATATATATTATATATATATATATATATATATATATATAATATATATATATATATATATATATATATGTATATATATAATATATATATATATATATATATATATATATATATATATATATATATATATATATATATATATATATATGTATATATATATATATAATATATATATATATATAATAATATATATAATATATTATATATATATATATATATATATATATATATTTTATTATATATATATATTATATATACTATATATATATAATATATATATATATATATATATATATAATAATATATAATATATAGTAATATATACAGAATATATATTATATTTATATAATATATATATATTTATATTATTATAATATATATTATATAATATGTAATATATATTATATATATATATATATAGTATAATTATATTATTATACTATATATATATTATTATATAGAGATATAATATATATATATATAATGATTTTATATTATATAGAATAATTTATATATTTTTATTATATTATATTAATATTATAATATATATATATATATATATATATATATATATTTAATTTATTTATATTTATATATTAATGATATAGAATATATATTATATATTTATTAATATATATTATATATTATATATATTATATAGTATACTATATATATATACTATATATATGTATATATATTATATCAATATATATTGATCTATATATAGTAATATATATATATGTATATTATTATTAATTTATATAATAATTATATATATTATAATTTTTTATTATTATTACTCTAAATATTGCATTAATCTGTTAATCTGACATTATATTATTATCCCTTATATATACAAGTATAATATTATATATTATAATATATAATTAATATAATATTTTATAATATATAGATATATATATATAATATTAAATTATTATATAGTATATAATATAAATTATATATAATACTATATTATTATAAATTATTATATAATATATAAGAAATTAAAAAATAAAAAAGGTAATTATTTTCTTATACTATCCAAAAAATAAATCAAACTAGACTAGAAAACAAATTAATAATTTTCCTATTTTGTAAATCCTCCATTTTAACAATTGTGGATGCATATGCGGATGATGTTTTAAAATCGTAGAAGCAATGAGCGAATTCACATAAATTATTTATATATATATAAATATATATATATATAATATATATATTATATATATATATATATATATATATATATATAATATATATTATAATATTATATACTATATATAATTTGAGGTGATATGTCTCTATTATTAATTTTTATTATATATATATATATACTATATATATATATATATATATATATATAATATTTTTTAGTATAAATATATTTTTTTATTTTATATATATTATATATTAAATATATATATATATATATATATATATATATATATATATATATATATATATACATTTTGCATTTCTTTTTGTTATTTAATTAAATATCTTTCTAAATTAATGATCATTTTTATGACTTCTTTCTCTGACATTTTTAATTAGAAAAAGTTTTGAAAAAAATATTATTATTCACTCACTTCATTATTTAAATTTTCTGCATTAAGAGTAAATTTGAAACTCAAGCAATTCATTCTCTCTTTCTTTTTCTTTTTCTTTTTCTTTTTCTTTTTTTTTTTTTTTTTGCTTTTCTTTCTCCTCTTCTACTTCTTTTTTTTTTTTTTTGTTCTTTTTCTTTTCTTTTTTTTTCTTTTTTTTTTTCTTTTTTTTTTTTTTTTTTTTTTTTTCTTTTTCTTTTTCTTTTTATTCTTTTTTTTTGCCTCTTTTTAGTCATGATGCTTTCTACTTCTTTTTATTTTTTTTATTATCTGTAATTTTTTCTGTATTTTTCTTTTTCCTTTTCTTTTCTTTATCTTTTCTTATTTTTCCTTTGCTTTCTTGTTTCTTTTCTTTTACTTTGTTCCTATTTTCTTTTTCTCTTTTTCTTTTCTTTTTCTTTTTCTTTTTCTTTTGCTTATCTTTCTCCTCTTCTACTTCTTTTTCTTTTTCGTCTTTTTCTTTATATTTTCTTTCCCTTCTATAACATCTTTTTCTTTTTCTTTTTCTTTTTCTTTTTCTTTTTCTTTTTCTTTTCTTTTTCTTTTTCTTTTTCTTTTTCTTTTTCTTTTATTTTGCTTATCTTTTTCTTTTTCTATTTATTTTTCTTTTTCATCTTTTTCTTTATATTTTCTTTTCCTTCTATAACATCTTTTTCTTCTTCTTTATATGCTCCTTCTTTCTTTCATTTCCCTTCCGTTTTCTTCTTTATTAGTTTTTTACGTCTCCTTGATCTTTCTTTTGTTGTTCTTGTTCTTGTCATTTTCAATCTTTTCCTGTATCTCCTTCTTCTTCTACTACTATATATTTTTTCATGCCTTTCTCTTCCAATCTTCCTGTTCTTGTTAAACTTTTATTTATTTTCAAATATTTTTTTTCTGTACCTTATCACTTTTTATTTTGTGTTTACTTCTTATTCTTTAACCATTCTTTCTCTTTTATTTATCTTTCAATTGTCCTTTTCTTTCTTCTTTCAGTTAATTCTTTCTTTTCCTTCAATATCATCATTATCATCATTACTATGGCTCACTATGTCATCCATCTTTCTTTCTTTTCTTATTCTCGTGTTATCTTTTTCTTACTATTTATTATTTCTTAATGTACTACTTTCCAAAAAAAAAAAATAATAAAAAAAATAAAAATTCAAAACTTTTTGAGTTTCTTTCGTAGTAACGAAACGACTTCAATTTCAAGTATATTTATTTACGATGAAAGTTTAATATAAAATGAGAATTGCCATTGTTTGTATTTGAAGCTTTCCAACCTTAAAATGAAACTTTAAATAATAAAAAAAATTGTTTCCTCACTCATTATACAGTAATAAAATATACAATAATAAAATGTTCTGAAACTGTAGACTTGGGTAATTGTTAGTAGCAAACTATTCTTTAGACTATATGTTATTATTATTTTTTAAATTATTATTATTATTATTATTATTATTATTATTATTATTATTATTATTATTATTATTATTATTATTATTATTATTATTATTATTATTATTATTATTATTATTATTATTATTATTATTATTAGTTATTATTCTTATTACTCTTATTACTCTTATTACTCTTTATTACTTTATTACTATTATTACTTATTTATTTACTAATATTACTATTATAAAATTTATTTTTATTTATTATTATTATTCATTATTTATTATTATTATTATTATTATTATTATTATTATTATTATTATTATTATTATTATTATTATTATTATTATTATTACTATGCACAAAAGAACTTTCTTTATAGACGATACATAAATAAATATAATAAAAATACAATTCTTTTCTTACACTAATTTTATTACATCTATTATTTGGTGAATGTTGTGGCAATAAATGAAAAACTTATAAAATTGCCTCTTAAAAACCCATTCACTTTTATTATATTTTTATTGCCCAATATTATTAACATCTTCAACAGCAACAACAAAAACAACAACTTTTCTAACAATAAAAA
>JABUQX010030542.1:20000-24835 GCA_015478945.1 Trachelipus rathkii
TATGTAAATGATAATTCAAAAGATTGCTTAGCGAGAATAATAATGAGATCTTTCCAATAAAAATGAAAAAAAAAACAAGAAATTGAATTGATTGTCTAAGAAGTTGTGTTAAAGTTAAGAAAAGAAAAAATGAAAGAAAAAGAAACTTAAAAAAAGAAACAGAAAAAAGAGCTGTAGTAAAGTAAAGAAAAGAAAAAAGAAAAGAAAAAGAAAAAGATAAAGAAAAAAATTAATAAAAGAAAAAAAAAAAAGAAAGAAGTAAAAAAGCAAATAAGATAAAAATGTTTTTTTTTTTTTTTTATTGAGGATAAATTTTAGATTCCTCTCACTAGAATGGAAAATAATAATAGCAATATTTAAATATTTAAGAAATAATAAATGTTAGATAATTATTTTTAGAATCAAATATTTAAATATATTTTTAAAATGAAATATTTTTTTTAAATAAAACATTCAACTAACCCTGGTCTACAAAAAAAAAAAAAAAAAACATTTTTTTTCCGGCATGGACCTTTCCAGCCGTTTTGTACTAATTCGAGGGTGCTAATATCAAATCTGATCTCAGATTTGCCCTATCACATCCCATTTCTATGCACTCGGCAAACCCCATTTTCATGGATTTTACCCGAAATTATATTTGTCACTGATGACTGCAAGTTGTTGAGAGTCAGTGACTGCTTTAGTGATGAAAGATGGTGTTGTATTTGGACAATAGTGTGTTTATTAATATAATTTTATGCACATTTCCCCAATTTATTACATTATTACATCTTTACATATTATAACTATTTTATGCACATATCACAATTTATGTAATATTTTCATTTGCAGGTTGTGATCTAACGATGGCTACAACATCCGAAAGAAGGAGGTGCCATTGTGACACGTATCTTCTGCTACATCTGTGGGAGCTTCACTTTGCAGGATCAAAGGCGCAACCTTAATACCTTTGTCAAGAGAGTGTATCTTGCCTACTAGGACTGGGAGACCAAAACAGATATTGGGCACCTCACAAAGTGTGCAAAATGTGTGTTGAAACTTTGCGATAATGGTCTAAAGGAAAGAATTCTAAGCTAAAATTTGGTGTGCCAATGGTTTAGAGAGAAGCAACAAGCCACTTGGATGACTGCTACTTCTACCTTGTCAATGCAAAAGGTTTCAATAAGACAAGCAAACGCCACTTACAATTTCCAAATATCTCAGCTGCCAGATGACCAGTTGAACATTGCATTTACTGTATTTACTGTATTTATTGAGCTACCGGAGATTGATGTTTTTAATATCAATTTGCCTTCTTCTACATATGTTGATTATGCGCTCTAACCGAATATATGCTATCTGTTGCAGATTCAAATACAATTACTATGTTAAATCAGCCTGAATTGAATGATCTAGTAATAGATTTGCACTTGCCAAAGCATCTGCTGAATTGTTAGCTTCCAGGCTGAAAGAGAAAGGAATACTCAGACCTGGCACTAGTATCTCTTTTTATCGTAAAAGAGAAGTAGCACTGCGAAAGTACTTCCATTCAGATGCTCAACTTGTTTATTGTAATGATGTTGAAGGAATTCTTCTCAACATGGGACTGCTCGCATATGATTCAAGTGAATGGAGACTTTTTATTGAGAGTAGTAAAAGAAGTTTGAAATGTGTGTTACTGCACAACAGAAATATACATGGTTTAATCCCAATAGAACACTCTGTACAAATGAAAGAAGAGTAAGCCAACATAAAGATAATTCTGGATAGATTGCATTACCATCTTCATGGATTGTTAATTTGTGTGGATTTGAAAATGTTTAATTTTCTGCTGGAGCAGCAAGAAGGGTACACCAAGTACCCTTGTTTCCTGTGCTACTGGGACAGTAAGGCTATATTAGAACACTGGGTGACAAAGACCTAGAAAACCAAAAATCAGTTTGACGCCTGGTGACAAGAACATCAAGAATGAGCCTCTGGTTGATTGGAATAAAATTGTTTTTCTCCCACTGCACATAAAACTTGGGTTAATGAAGCAATTCGTCAAAGCTCTTGATCACACTGAAGACTACTTCAGCTATAACTTTTCAATCTTTTCACGTCTCAGTGCGAGAAGAAAAAGGCATTAATATTTGATGGCCTTCAAATAAGAAAACTCAGCAGGAAACCACACTTTGCTACAACAATGACTGCGGCAGAGGCTAGAACTTGGAATTCATTGACTGATGTGATATGGAATTTCCTTGGGAACAGGAAAGCGAACAACTACCGAGAGATTGTGGAGGAGCTGCTCTTAAGTTTCCAAGCACTTGGACGTAGAATGAGCATCAAAGTTCACTACTTACCTAGTCACTTGGACGACTTTTCAGAGAACTTGAATCACGTGATCGAAGAGCAAGGTGTATGCTTTCATCAAGTCACTAAAGTTATGAAAGATCTCTACCAAGGCCGATGGGACACCAACATGATGACAGATTACTGCCGGTCCTTGATCAGAGACATTCCACAAGCTGTACATCGGAGATCGTCAAAGAAGAGGTCGTTTATGCAAATCTAACATCACTATTGTCAATTTACATTTTTGTACATATTTTGCTTAATTTTACTTGTCAATCGTAAAATAGTAATAAGCATTCACTCACATTTACATGCCTTCACTATCACAACTTTGTGCTACTGATCATTAAATGTATTTTTCATTTTTATTGTATATTGTATCTTACCTTATTCTTGTCTGTAAATCTGTTCAACTCTTTAAATAATAATCATAAATTTGCTGTTTATTTGAAACTGCGAAATGTGATATCTCCAAAACCTGATGTGATGACAAAAAAACGATGACAGATTTGGAATCAGAACCCAGAATTACCATAAAACCGTTGGAAAACCTTATGCCGGAAAAATATTGTGGACCAGTGATAATACTTATAAGCCCAGATAATATTATCAGACACTTTAGAGTTTTCATTATCTTTTGAGACTGAAAAAAAATTATCAAATTATTAAAATTTCCTTAAAGAATAATATAAATTATTTATTTATTTTATATTATTTATTTTTCTGTGGAAAAATCTTAAAAGTATTTACATGAGGAATCAAACTAAAGATTTTACCACTCAAACTCCTCGATACACTGTTGAAACCTACACAATATATATATATATATATATATATATATATATATATATATATATATATATATATATATATATATATTATATATATATATATATGATTATATATATATATAATATATATATAATATCTATATATATATAATAATATATATATAAATATATATATATACTATATATATTATATATATATATAATATAGTATTATAATATATATATATAATATATATATAATAATAATATATATATATAATATATATATATATATATATATATATATATATACCGTAAACTAAACAGTGGGTTGAAGGGTTTGCGTGGTAAATATAATATATTATACTATATAATATATATATATATATATATATAATATATAATATATATATATTAATTACATACATTATAAATATATATATAATATATATATATATATATATATATATATATATATATATATATATATATATATATATATATATATATATATATAAAGCTTTTACGCTTTTTTATATTTATTGTTAAAAAGCCCTTGATTGCTAAAACAACATTAAGAGTAAAGTTTTAATTACATAAGCACTAATCACAATTATAAAAAAATCACTGGAAACATATAAATAAGTAAATAAATAAATAATTGTTTTAATTTTCAAGCTTTCGTTCCCGAGGAAATAGGAACCTTGTCAAGAATATACGATGGTGGTAAAGGAATCAAAACTTTTGCGAAGAGCCTGATGATGATTATTTTTTAGTTGGTTATTAGGGAGTGGAAGAAAGAGGAGGTATTCAGTGCGGCGTTCAATATGGTGTCAAAATTTGTATCTCCGGGAATGCGATTGAAGTTTGGGATGTTTTTTATGCAATATGATTCAGCTATTTTCCTGTATTTATGGTTTTTGATGTGTGCTATTGCTGACATTTGTGAAATGTTTATATGGTGGTTTTGTGTGGACCGGTGTAATGTTAGGGGGAGTTTTGGTTGCCGGTATTGAGGTCATGTTTGTGTTCGTCTTTACGTCTTGTAAGATTGATGGTTTCTCCTATATAAACCGAGTCGCAGTTGCTACAGGGTATCTTGTACACGACTTGTTGAGAGGGAGTGTGGGGTTTGGGGGGGGCGCAGGATTTTTTTGAGTGGGAGATTATTAGAAGGGACCAGAGTAATGTTAGGGAGGAGTTTTTTTTATTTTTGTGGTTGGGATGTGAGGAATGGGTAAAAAGGTCGTGGTGGGGGTTTGTTTGGGGGTATTATTATAAAACTTGAGTTTAGCTTTTTTATAGGCAAGATGGAGTATGTGTTTGGGGTATAACAGTTTGGTGAACGTGGTACGAAGAAAATTGAGTTCAATGTTCAAAAAGGGGGGGAGCAGATTTTTAAGGCTCTTAAGTATAAAGAAGAGAGTGTAGCTATTTTGGTGTGTTTAGAGTGGGCGGAAAACCAGTGAATGTAACAAGGTTGGGAGGTGGGTTTTCTGTAAACGCTGAAGTGTAGGTTGTGGGCAACATTTGTATGTATGAGGGTATCCAGGAAAGGGAGTGTGTTGTTTTGGGGGATTTCTATAGTAAATTGAATAGCAGGGTGTATATTATTGATAGTGTTAAAGGATATGAAGTGGGTCTTTTTCTTTGGGGATGGCTGCAAATATGTCATCAACATATCTCAGCCATGTGATTGATGGGGAGGGGTGGGGGAGGAATGTGGAATGTTCTAAAGTTCCATATAAA
>JABUQX010030543.1:0-12500 GCA_015478945.1 Trachelipus rathkii
ATAGCAAATATTTACTTCAACTTAATAAGTAATTAAATTTGGATGAGGTTCATTGTCACATAGAATAAACATTTTTTATATATATTTATAAAAGAGACGATAGAAAGTGAAATAAATTATGTCATGTAAGTTATATATATATAAAAGAATTTAAAAAAGCTAAAAATTTTTTGTTGAAGATTTATTTATTCACATTATACACTATGATATACGGCATTCCAAATAATGATGATCCCAGTCCAGGAATCATTAAAAGTTCTGACTGAGGATTTAGCTTATCTAGAGTATTTTCAATTTATATTTATAATCTAATTTTTTTTCCTTCGATTTAAGGTAGCTGATGTATTAATCAAATATAATACTATGTCCAATACATTAGGTATATATTTATATAGTATTAACTATATATTATATTATATATATATATATATATTTTGTATTATAACTATATATTATATAGTTAGTATCATATATATATATTTTATTAAATATATTTTTTAATTATTATGGGTAGATCAATTCCTTATTAAAATATTTATATATATTTATTATATAGATTTTGTGTATACATAGTTATAGTATAGTATTAATATTATATATATATTTTAATGTTTTTATATTCGTTACATTAATATTGCAGTTATCAAAATTTGATTTTGAATCCATAAAAATTGTTAAAAAAAAAAAATAATAATTAATCACGAAAATATTTTTTTAAAGTTAAAATGAATAAAATGTGTTGATAAGAGTAAGAAATTCTTCATAATGCCAAGCTTTAACTGTACACATCTTGAAATTTTTCAAGTGAGTTTGCATCTCGTCTATATTTTGACGTTAAATTTTCTGAATCTATATAGATCTGCGCTCAAGCAAAGATTCAGACGTACGAAGGCTTGCGATACTTCGGTGCTATAATCGGTGGAATGATGTAGAGTACCATGGCACAGGGCCCGGTTCTGTCAATGCGTCAGGATCCTTGGTAGAATTACCTAGAGAACTTTGTAATTTAAATATATAAAACGGTTCGTGTCTATTTGGCATTTTAGTTTTAATACTTATTTTAACCTACTGTTTTTTAAATGTAAGTCTAATTTTCGTCGTGAGCTTTTTTTGAAAACTACTCAATATGACCTGTTTGCATGTCTTGCGACATTTTTTTGGTGTTTTGTGTGTTTTTCTGTTTTTTTTTAAGTATTCTTTAAATTGTGTCTATGTCTTGGATATATATAAGATAGTATATATAGTATTAGTATTATTATAAGTAATTTTTATTTTAGATGTTATGTGATAGTTATATTATTATTGGTATTATTAGTATATATATATTATAGTTGTTGTAGGGTTTTAGTATATAGGTTATATTTTATATATATATATAGTATATATAGATTTATTATATATATAGTATAATATATATATATTATAGTATATATGGGTGAGTATCATTGCACAAGTGTAATTGTGAGTGATATTATTAGTATATATATAATTATATAGTATATATATCGTAGTATGTTGTATATAGTGTGTATATGTATAATATATATGTGTATATATAGTATATATATATTTATATATATATATATATAATTATGTAGTACGTATATAATATATATATATATATATATATATATATATATTAATATTATATATATATATATATATATATATATATATATATATATATATTACAGTTGTCACTTGTCACCACCACTCACGGGCAGAGCCCTATTCAAGGAGGGGGTGTTGCACGCCTCATAAATCAACAACTAAAGCAAATTGCGCAGACATGAAGCACAGACGCATTGGCCTTTGAAGTGGGGGAGATTGAATTCAGCCAGGAAAGACACAGAAAATGGAAGAGAATTCCAGCAGAACATGATGTGGCAGGAGAAAAGGAAAGCACCTGGCACGAACTAGCCTGGAGTTACCCTACATCAACACATAGCTCATGTGGCAGACCACAGCACCTTTAGTGTATTACGGAGGGCGTGACGTGAAGGGTGGAGGTACGCGAGTGATGTAAGCTCCCTGCGAAGCACCTGCCGCTGCCGTGTACCTATAGAAAAGTAAGATAAAGCACCAACATCCAGCGCCGCAAAGGATAGAGGGGTCAAGTGAACTGGAATACTGTATATAGTATATATATAATATGATATATAATATATATATATTATATAATATATAATTATATAGTATATATATTAATATATTATATATTAGTAATTATATATATATATGTTATTTATTTATATATATATATATATTATATATGTTATATATATATATATATATAAGATATAATATATATTATATAGGTAGTATTATATATATATATAGGTTTAGGGTATTATATTTGTGTATATATTATTTGATTATATATATATAATGAGGTGGGGGTGGCAGGGGAAGATGTTAGAATGACAGAATGGAAGAGAGTGAGGGTTCCCAATGCTTATTGTAGGCGGATGATTTGGTGTTGTGTGTGGTGAATCTAAAGAGGAGTTTGAGAGAGATTGGCAGAAGGGTTTGGCAGGTGTGTAAAAGAGGGGTTGAAATAAATGTAGTAAGTAAGGTTAGTGGCTAGTGGAGTGAGGAGAGTAATGCGGTGTGAGTCATGTTTAATGGTGAGAAAGGGAAACAAATGACTGAGTTGAAATATTTAGGATATATGTTGATTGAAAAGGGAACGGAATGAATGCAAAAATGTTAGTTAGGAAATTTTGTGAATTGTAAAGGGGTGGCTGGTGCAATTAAATCCTTGGTGGATGTGAAGGGACTAAGTCTTAAGGGTCCTAGGGTCTTGCATGAGGGTATGTTGTTACCTGTGTTAATGTATAGTAGTGAAACTAAGGTTTCTGGAATAAGTAAGGTATATTGATAGATCTATAGGTACAATGTGGTTTAAGACGGACAATCTTAGGGAACCGTGCTAAGGGTGTGGGAAATAGTTTGTATATTAAATGTGAGAGATGAATGCATTAGATGAGTTGGGGCGGTGGTGACGAAGGGGCTTAAATAAGAAAATTAAAAAGAGGGCATGCTATGGTTTGGTCTCGTGGAAAGGATGGATGATAGTCCGGTTGGTTAAGCGGAATGTATAGTGGTGAGTGTGCTGGGGATCGAATAGCTGGGAGACCAAAGAAAGTGGATTGAGCCAGTAAGGGAATGCTTGAAGGAGAGGAATGTGAGTTTGGCAGAGGCGAGAAGAAAGGTGCATAATAGGGTTTTTGTGAGGGGGGTATGAAGTTGTGGGCTTTGCCCTAGGGGATTGAACTCCAGCATTTGACGAGATAACCTACAGTAAGGTCAATTGCAGTCTCGTGATATCTCTAGGGTGGATTGTTTTTCTGAACTGCGACGGTTGAGTTTGTCACTGTGGAGGGTATAGGGTGAAAGACGGTAAAGTTGGGGGGTTTTAGGCTGTCTTTATCGTGGTACTTGCGTCAATGCTCTTCTGGCTATTTTTCTGTTGCTGTGCGTGGTGTGTGTTTACGTGCTATTTCTCGACCTTCCAGTCTGGGATAACTAGGAGATGATGATGAGATATATAGGTATGTATTTATATATATTATATGGTAATACTATATATATTAATTAGTATTAGTTATTATATATAAATATATTATATATACTATATATAGGTATTATATATAAATATATATATATTAATATTATGTTAATATTATAGTAATATTTTTATGTATTATATTTATATAATAGTTTAGTAGTAGTAGTAGTATATATATAATATAAATGATATATATATATATATATATGATTTAATTATATAATTATATAGTATATATATATATTATTGTATATATGATGTAGTATAGGTACTAGTATTATATATATTAGTGTTATATTTATTAATATAGGTATTATATCTTTAATTCTTATAGTAATATTATATTATGATGATTTAATATATATATATAATATTATATAGTATATATATATATATTATATGTTTTTTGTTAATATAATAATAGTATTTATGAGTATAGTCTATATATATATCATATTATATATATATAAATGTTATATAGTATATAGTATATATATATTATATATTATTTTATAATTATATTATATATATAAGTTAGGTGGTTATTTATAGTGATATATATTTATATAGGTTATTAATATATTATTATTATATTATATATAGTATATAAATATATAGTAGGTTGTTATTTGGAATGCCGTTTTTATTGCCTGTATGTTGTTTAATGTGTATTTTTGAAATTTGTCTGAGTCGAAGTTCGAAGTATATTAATTGTTATTTTTGCTAGTTATTATTATTATTGATATTATTATGATTATTCATGTATTAATTATTATTATTATTATTATTATTATTATGTATTATTATTATTTATTATTATTATCGTTTTTTATGATGTATTATTATTATTATTTATTATATTATGATTATTATTATTATTATTATTAATTGATTTATTATTATTATTATATTATTTATTATATTATTTATTATTGATTTTTTTATTATGTCTTTTTATTTATTATCTATATTATTATTATTTATTAATTATTATTATTATTATTATTATTATGTATGTATTATTATATTATAGTTATTATTATTATTGATTATTATTTATGGTATATTATTATTAGTAGAGGAAGTATTGGTACAATGTGCAACACAGTTTTCAATATTCTCGTAACTGGCTGTTTGCGGTACGGTCCACTCGGTCGCGGTGCCAAAATTTTTCGTGATTACGCAACCCAATTTTGATGTGTGGTTAATAACAATTATGAATATGATTATGAGTTTGATCCAGATTTCTTCCGCGGTAATCTTAAATCTGATTTATGGGTCCATGTACTTAATCACGTCTCAAATGTTAGTAATATATAAGCCATTGAATAACATAAAATGTGTTTAATAATAATAATAATAATGAATAATAATAATAATAATAATATAATAATAATAATAATAATATTTAATAATAATAATAATAATAATAATAAAATAATATAATAAATACTATAATGATAATATAATAATAGATAATTAATAATAGATATAATAATAATTAATAAACAATAATATTATAATAATAATAATAATAATAATAATGATGAATATATAAGAAAAAAAGAGAAGAATAATAATAATGTAAAAATAATAAGTAATAATAATAATAATAATAATAAATAATAGTAATAATAAAATAATAGTGATAGATGAGAGAGAGAGAGAGAGAGAGAGAAACATGAGCAAGATGCAGATTGACAGAAATAGACATGAAAAAAAAAGTGACAGACGGAGATACATACGGAGGGCGAGGAGAAGGAGAAGGAAGAGAGAAGAAAGAAAAGAAGGAGAAAGAAGAAGATCAAAAGAAAAAAAGGAAAAAAAAATCATTTTTTTTAAAGAAAAATAAGAATTAAAAAAAACTGCATCAATTAAAGTCAATGGGACGTCAAATTCAGATTTTATGTTTATTATTACATCAGTGACATAATTTACACCCAATCTCCAACTCCATTCCAGTCTGCCTCTCGCGCGCATATCATACTACATACATACATACATACATACATACATACATACATACATACATACATACATACATACATACATACATACATACATACATACATACATACAAATGTTTATTTGTATCAAAATGTAAATTTTTTTCTCAATAATTTTTTATAACGACATTTCTGAAGTTCCGTTCTGTGTATCGCTGATTCCTCTCTATAAATTTTATAACATTTATACAAATTAAAAACTGGGCACACAATAATTGGAGGAACTTCCCCGAGGTTTGGAGTAACACCGGCGAAGAATGGTCTAATTAAAAACTTTAAAATTGTTTCCAGTTGCAGGCTTTAAAACTATTTAACAAATAAAAGCAAAACCAGTTTTCCATAGTTTTAGTATTGTTTCCAAATTTTAAAATAAATTTTTTTTTTTTTCGTTGTAAAGTTTATCGCAAGATACATACTTACAGACTGTTAAAATTTAAATGTTTCTCCAAAAATTTTCAAATTCACAGTTGTGCTAGTATCATCGTTTAGAATATTTATATTATTTATATATAATATATATATATAATATATATATATATATATATATATATATATATATATATATATATATATATAAATTTTTTATTAATTAATTATCAAATATATAAATATATATACATCAGATAGCATATATATATATATATATATATTATAATATAATATAATCATTAGTGATGGAAACCGGATGTTAAAATTTGACTGTTTGCGGATGCGGATTGCGGATGCGGATCTTAAAGATGATGAGGATGCCGGATGCGGATGCGGATGCGGATCTAAAGTAGATGAGGATGCGGATGCGGATGTTTACTCTTTGAAGTTTGTATTAAAAATTAATATATATATATATATATATAATATATATATTTTATTTTATTTTATTTTATTATACTTAATATCAATTTATTAATTTACATTATTCACCAATTATTTATTTTATAATATTATTATTTATATTTTTCTGAAAAATTTAGCACCACTAGTATTATTATTTTATATTATTATTATTTTAAAAGTATCAATTAAATTTATTAATAGTATTTAATTATTTTATTATTTTATTTAATTATTATTATTATTAATATTATAATATTATTATATATTATTATTATTATAAAATTAATTTTATTTTATTAATTATTTATTATATTATTATTATTTAATATAAATTATATAATATTAATTAATATTTATTATACTTAATTATAATATCATTATTATTTGACACTTATTGAGTATCATCTACATTGACATGATTATATATATATATATTATATATATATATATATAATATAATTATTATTAATATTAATTACTAGGCTTTCTTATTAGCTAAACAATTACTTCACTATTAACTCCGGAGTAATTATTCAATAATTAATTATTTTAATATTATATTATTTATTATTAAAGAAAGAAATATTATATTTAATTATTATATTATATTTTAATATTATATTATATATTTAATTTAATTATTATTATTAATTAATCTTAATTCTATTATATATATTATATATTAATATTTATTATTATATATTATTATATATAATTATATAATTATTTAATTAATATAAGTATTATGGTAATAATTAATTATTTATTTTCATAATATTTATATATATTTTATTATATTATTATTATTATTAATTATTTATAATTATATTATATATATTAATAATCGTAGTATTAATAAATCATTATTAATTATTATATTATTATATAAATATTTATATAATATTTATTTATACCATATAATTATTAATTAATTAGTATTATTATTTAATATATATATTAATTATATATTATTATTTAATAATATTATATTAATTACTATTTTTAAATAAATATTAGATTATTATATTGTTCTTTACATTTCCACACTCTACTCCTAGTCAGTATTAGCTTACGAGACCTGTCAGTGGGGCCACTACCTCTCTCATGGATCTAGTATCTTCGATTCTTATTATTTATTATTATTATTATTCTACCAATTCAAACTGTATCTTCCATCATTTAAACCATGTGGTGATCCTATCTCCTCTGTTGTCTACTCAATATGATTCCTTCAATTAAAGGCTCTACTCACTACACCTTCTTCGCGGATTATCCTTTATTATTATTATATTTTGATATTATTATTACATATTTATTATATTATTAATTATTATTATCCACTCAGTCTTCAACTTCACTCTTACTCGGTCTCACACCTATTATTATTACTATTCTACACTTTATCATTATGCTGGTACTCATCTTCCACTAGATTCATCTCTACTTATCAGAGTTTCATGTCTCATACCAATTTCATTCAGTCTTTGGCTGTGTCACTCAATTTTATTCATCACAATTATGGTATATCACACACCTACACATCTATTAGCTCTTATTTCACTCACTTGTCTTATTTCGTTTACTCATCTGTCATTCTTCATCGTTTTCTCAATTCACTTGTACTTATCATATTCAAATTCATTTATTACTTCCAGCTGTCCTAGATATATCTCTCATCTTCATTCCCTGTCATTATTATCTCAACATATTAGTCTACTGCCCATACATACATGTATATTGGCATACATTAATCACCCTTATTACCTCGTATATTGTCTCTCTCCTACTCATTCTTATGTTCATTATTTTATATACTTCAGATGGATGATATTATTCTGAGCTTCTTATTACATAATCCTGCATTACTTGCTACTTCACTATTATTCACTCTAACTTCTGTAATACCATTATTGCATCCCCCCTTCATTTCTTCACTAAGTTGCATTTATATTAGTATTGGTATTATTTTATAATATTTTCACTATACGTTTATTTTTATTAATCACTCTATTTATTATTATGATTTATTATTATCCATATTATTATTACTCACTTTATTCAATATCATTCCTACCTTACTTTATTTATCCGGTTATCCTTGCTTCTACCATATATATATATTTTATTGAGATTATTTATTCTCTCTATTATCTATATTATTAATTCAATTTCACTGTTTTACTCTCTTATATAATCTTATATATTTACCTTATAATTAATTAGTAGATCTCCACTCAAGTTGATTCGATCTTCCACTCCAACGATTATATATTAGTATTACATCCAATTCAAATTTATCTGACATAATATTTATAATTATTCATCATAATTGAATTAGTACGTTCACGTCAATCTCTTCTATTAACTTCATTCTTATTTATTTTACATATACTCTATTTACAATATTATTGACATGTGACCTCTAATTATAATACGTAATTATCATAATTAAATACAGTATTCGAGTGGACGATGCAGACTACATCTTATATCAATTACTATTATATTCATGTCCTAACTTATCAATGTATTTTATTGAATACATAATAAACCATTTATCTCGTTTATTTATTTAATATCTCGTCCTTATACTATTATTATACTATATAATAGCTAATTTATTATCACTATATTGTATAGTATCTATCTTAATATTATTGCCTTATATCAGTTCATGCTCACATCATTTCATAATCCCTCCTCCAGAACTCTCGCACATAGCTTATACTTCTGGAGTTGACATGAAATTCAAAATACTTCGTTCCTAATGATCTATGTTGAAGGTACTTGTGAGATGTATTAATCTCTTCTCCTTAATATAGTTATTCCCATGTCTTATTCCTTATTAATATCAAATTCTTAACTGTATAATTATTAACTATTATTATAATTATTATTGTTAGTGGCATTATTATTTATTATTTACAGACCGTTACTTGTACCTATTATTCATTATCTTATAGAGCTATTTATTATCTACTCATTATGTAATCAATATTCATTTATTTGGCGGTTCTAATTTTTTGATTACTTTAATTTATTTTAATCTATTATTTATTATTATTCATATCATTATTATACTATTGACCATTATGTGATCCATTAGTAGAGTTTATATTTATTCACTCTTTACTATATATTATTTAATTTATTTTATTTTACAATTTTCACTTCTACTGTTTCTCATCCACTCATTTTAATAAATTGGGGAATCATTTAAGTATGTAACCTTTGGCCCTAATAATCTCTTCCAGCACCTTCAATGGCTTCTCATTCACACTAAACATCATTCATTTGATTCATGATTTAATAATATCTCAGCATTATTACTAAAGGCTTATATATAGTCATCAATCTCATTATATCTCATACCCTCCCCTATCAAGCATACTACAAATATTTATTCACCATACTCAACGACTATAGGAGTTTTTTTCTCTCGCTTATTACCTATTTACATTAATCTATTCTCTCCCTCTCACATACGTTATCTCTCTCAAGACCACTCACATGGTCTACTCTTCCTGCGCACTTACTACTAATTTATTTGGCGTCAATGGTACCCGGCACTACATATCGACTTCCACCGCACCTCAGTTATGCCACATTCCATTTCTTCCTAATCTCATTATCAAAAGAGTTATTACTATCTTATTTCTAATAAGCACCACTTTTGTTTTTTCTATTTCCGTGCATTACCAGATGAGTGTAATTATCAACCAGAATTTGGATTTGATCTTTTTGATTATTACATATAATCTCACTTAAATATTCGCTACTCTATTTACTTAATTATATATTCGATTTCTTATTTGCAAATTATCATAAATTCTATCTTACTTTTGATCTTTTATACATTTCCGCCCTCTCTTACAAATACTCAACTCATAGCATTAAATCAGTCCACCGGGTTCCTTCTGTCTTCATCCTCTTCACTCTCTCCTCTTAACATTATTTATCTTGAGCTTTAATACGTATACAATCGAATTATTATTATGCTAATCTTAGTAATTTAATATTATTAATATTTATTTTTAACACATAGGATTACTTCCCATCAATACCAATAAATCTAGCCTCAGGTGGCGATCAATTTTGCCCTTGCCAGGTCACCAACTAAAACATTGGGTAGGGGGTTAAATTGCCTCCCTAACCTATATAATAATATAAACATATATATATATATATAACTATAAACATTAACTGAGCTCCATTTATAGTACTGACCTCTAATAGGGTAACAATCAAGTAAATCTATATTTTATTTGAGTCTAAAAGATACGCATTAACGGGTCAGTACCAATATGATAAATTCGGGGATATGTACTCCATTTATCACTTAATATTTATTTGGATAATATATGAGAAAGGGTTGACAAATTATTATTAATTACTTTGTTCCCCTTTTGTCCCTACTTAACATCTGTTTTTACCTTAAAAACATAGTTTTATTATTATTATTTAATATTATTATAATTATTAGTTTAATTATAATTATATAATTATTAATTAAATTATTATTATTTATATATATTTGGTATAGTATGTATCATTATTTAATGTATTATAATAATTTATAATATATTATTATTATATTATTTATATTATTTATATATATAATTATATATATTATAAATATATATAAACATATATTATATGTATATGGAAATATACAATCATAACTTCATCTCAAAAACAAAAAACATCAATACTAACATACACACATCACACACAACACACACCTAATCACCTACATGAAACATACACCCTAATACACACACATCAAGTAATTATAAGAGATAACTTATACTATATTACTAATACATTAGCTCTATAGGTACAATATCATCGTTAACTCACTTAATCTTCGATACATGACAGAATCGAAATTCAAAATTACAAATTATTCCATAACTCTCATGATAATGAACTGCAATTGATCTGATCAAAATGAATGTCAAGCATGTAATATGTTATATGAATACGGATCACTTATAAACAAGATATGGGAAGAAAACCAATGCACGAGTCTAATCATATCTCTTCTACTTCTCTATCAAAGGATGGATCGCCATTAGATAAGCAGTGATGCTCGGATTGTGTCGGAAGTGAGGTATCTGCCGGAAATTGCGGATGTCGTTATACGTTGTCGGAGAATGCAGGTACTTGTCCAATTTTATGAGGTGCCGTTTTTTGGAATGTTAACACGCAAATATGTCAGGATTTATTTAGTCTGATATTGAGTTCAATTTTTAGAAGGTTGTTTGAGGATTGTTTCCGTCATATATTTGATTTCTGAGAGAAGAATTGCGAGTATTATAATATTGCGGTATTGTTTATGCATACTTATTTATTATGTTGGTTTTCTTTAACATCAGGCGTTATTATTATAAAATAGGACTAAATTTTTATCATATTTATATGGATTAAAAATCATATAAAAAATATTTATTATAATATACATATACCTACTATAATATCTGGGGATAAAAAATATCATAAAAAAATATATGTATTTATATATATACACGTTTAATTTAGCTAAATTTAAAGGATATTAAGCTAACGTATACAATATAAATTATATTTATTATAATATAAACATTATTATATAAAAGACTTATATACATATAGTCACATTATACATTGTTAAATTCACACAACTGAACGAAAAGAACTAAGGAGAGGGAACCTTTGACGAGGTTTAGAGGTTAACTCGACGAACGATGGTATATAAAATCATTTTAAACATATACTTATCGCTTTGAAGGGCGTGACACATCAACACAATAAAAGCCAAAAATATTTTAGGAGATTTTCCTCAGGTCTGAAAAATTCAAAAGGGTAATTTTGGTTTCGCTCCGTGTACATTAATCTATCAGAAAGATATTAAATATATAGAAAACATAAATAATTTTGTTAAAAATAACATGTAGGGTCATATTCGTAAATTAATCATTATGTTGAAGTATTTGAATTTCTCTGAAATTGTTACAAATATTTGAGTACATATATATATTATACAATAAGTAGGTTTAAAAGAACTGTTTGCACCAAGAGTGAGAGAATAACCTCGCTCGAGTTCTGGA
>JABUQX010030543.1:17500-18750 GCA_015478945.1 Trachelipus rathkii
TCATCAAAAAAGAAAGCCTAATGCAGACCCTGCCGTACATACATACATATTATATTCATGTTTATAACTTTTAAAATTTTGTTTTTGATAATTTTTCATAAAGTCAGTTTCATCTAATTATTTCACACTATTGGGAAAAAAATTTTATAAATTTTTTGTTAAATTAAGGACTGCACGCAAGAAACGGGGAGGGAACCTTACTCCGAGGTTTGGGGTAACACCAACGAAGATGGTGTTCTTAAATCTTTTTACTCATGCCGCCAATTGATGTTGCTTGAAAGCATCAAATGAAGAAAAAAAAAAAGCATTCAGTGATATTTAACTCCGGTCGAAAATTTCAAAGATAATTTGGTTTTCGTGCGTACATTTTTTCAGAAGAAGATATTACATAACATAACATTTTTTTCAAAGGTACCATACTATTTATACATATAATATCCTGTTTAAAATTTTAAATTTTATTTCTCAATAAGTATCCCTTTCACAGTTATTCCGTAATTGTTTACAATTTGTAATATTTATTTTATATATTTGTAAAATTAAAGGACTGCCACAGATTGAGATGAATTCTCAGAGGTTTAGAGTAAAACCGACGAAGATGGGTGGTTATTAGAATCTTGAAGCTAATCCCATTGAGGCCTTGAAACCATCAATACCTAAAAGCAAAAACCTTTCAAGAGAATTTTCCCGGAGATCGAAAATTTCAAGGTAACTTTGTTTTGCGTAACATTTTATGAGGAGAAGCTTTTACATACACATCCTGTTTAAAATTTTAAATTTGGTCTCAATAAATTTTTCCCAATTCACAGTTGTTCTGCCAATTTGTTTGTAATATTTGTATTACATATATTTTTACATTGTATTAAATCTACACAGCAAGATCGGGGAGAGAACCTCTGCGAGGTTTGGGGTAACGCCGACGAAAGATGTTGTTAATTAGAATAATTAAATTCATTCCAATTGACAAGGCTTGAAACAAACAACAAAAAGCAAAAATCCCTTCAGGAGATTTTCCCTTTTAGTCACAATTTCATGGTAATTTTAGTTTTGGTAATATATACTATTTTATCAAATAGAGCTAATCCATACATACATACATACCCTGTTTAAACTTTTAAATTTTGCTTCTGCAATAAAATTTTTTCCTATTCCACAGTTATTCGTAATTGCTTATAATATTTTAATGAATGAACTGCTCGCAAGATGGGAGGGAACCTTTCGTTCTGAGGTTTGGGGTTAACACGTTAAGG
>JABUQX010030545.1:0-10000 GCA_015478945.1 Trachelipus rathkii
TTCTACGTTTTCATCTTTCTTCCCCCCGTCTTTCTCTTTTTCTTTTCGTCCTTTTCTTCTGTGTTTTCCCCGCATTTTGTTTTACTACAACCCTCTCTCCGCGTTTCCTCCCAAAGTTAGAAAGTCATTCCGTGTTCGAATTTTTTTTCTTTTTTTGTCGTCTTTTCTTTCCCTTGTGCTCGTCTCCCTAGTCCTCTTCTTCCTTCGTAATCTCCCTTTTATGTCGTCCTTTTTCTTTCTGGTGCCTATTTCCCTGGCTTTTCTTTTCCGCTTTCTCCGGCTCCTTTCCTCGCGCCGAGACCACCTACTCCTCCAATCCTACTCCTCCCTCTCACCATCTTCTCTACTCATAATGATCCTCACTCCTCTCTTACCCTACAGCGCTGCTGCATTATTGCACTCGATTTTGGCCTTCGCTCGTAATCAGTTTATTCCGTGTTCTCGTTCCTATTTTTTCACTCATTGGTTGCCACCTTTTCACCCCGATAGTGTGCAACCGATCCTTCCCTTATTTCTCCCCTTCTTTGGTCTTTCGGCCCGCTGATTGTTGCGCAACACACGTCTCTTTCTCTTGCTTTGCTCTCACCTGGTTTGACTGGTTCGTGTGGTTTGAATACATTTCCCTACGCTTCTACCCTCGCGATATCAACAACCTTCCATACACACCGAATTAACGATCCCCCTTACAATTTCTTCTGTTATCACAGTTCTGCCAACTTTTTTTCTCTACTTTGGCTCCCTTTTTTTCCACTTCTTTGGCACTCCTTTTTCTCGGCCCGACGTTCCACTTCTTGTTTCTATTTTGGTCTCTCTATATAGTGCTTATCTTTACCCCTGTCCAGCTTTAACCCTTTTGCACTTTTTCCCTTCAGTGTAGTTGCTTCAACCCCTTTTGTTTTCCCATTTTTTATGTAAACCTTAAAATGTCCCGCCTAGCATACTTTTTTCATTTCTTTTAACACGTTAACCGCACTTACTTGTCTCACTTTCTCAGACACGCTTTGTTTCGGCTGTCTCAAACCCCAACAGTCGCAAACATTTTATTTCAATTGTTCACATTTTAAAGTTCAAGAGCGTATCTTTTTTGTCAATTTTTTCAAGAGCTACAATTAGCTTAAAATTTTAAACTGGCTATACCCGGTGTCCGGTTGTGGAGTAATAGCTTATTAATTAGAATGAATAATGTTAAATTTTTCTTTTGTAATTCAATGTTCCTTAATGTACTTTTGAAAAAAAAAAAAAAAAGGACACTTATTTTTTTAATTAAATTGTCAATACTATGTAAATTTAAAGTGAAATAACTTATGTCATTTATTTTTAAGAACCACATCTCTTAAATATTTACTGAGATACTATATCCTATAATTTTTAACTTATTTTAATATCATCGCCCAACTTTGGAATTTTTTTTTATTTATTATTTTTAATTTTGTTATACTTTATAGGCACCTTTTTTGTAGCGGACCTTACTTCTTTTTTATGGCTGATTAACGCACTATTATTTGGACTACGTTGTAACTAAACTCTCAAAGTTTGTTGAATTTGTAATAAAGATTTTGAACGCAGCAGAATTGGATATTCATTCTCCCATGGCTGTACCTAAAACTGCCCACAAGCAAGAAAAGTGTTGGGGCGAAATATATATATATATATTATAATATTATATATATATTATATAGTATATATATATATAGATACTATATTATATATTTATATATATATATTATATTTAATTATATATTATATATTAGTGATATATATAATAATTATAGTTATATAATATTTTTATTTGATTCGCACATAGCAAATCTTTTTAACATATTATTTTCGAACGCTAAGTACTACACTTACATTATTGTTGATAATATTTGTTAAAATTATAAATGTCCAAAGTTTGTTGGAAATTGATTTATTAGGAAGATTTTTTATTGCAATCTGAGTCTGGGTCCAGCTTGATCAATTACATATTCTCAGAAGAAAAGACTTGCGAGCCCAGAGTAAGAATCTGTAAACAGTTAAGATAGAAAAATATATTATATACTTATATATATATATATATATATATATATTATATATATATATATATATTATATATAGTATATATATATATAATTATAATATATATATATATATTATATATATATATATATTATTATTTGTATATTATATATATATATATATCTATATATATATATATATATATATATATATTATATATATTATATATATATATAATATATATTATATATATATATATATATATAATATATATTTATGTGTATAAGTATAGAGAGGTGATATAAGACTATCTACATATGATGATCCTAATAGGTATTACAGAGTACTACATATAATATTATATAGTATATATATATATATATATATATTATATTATATATTAAATATATAAAATTATATATAATATAAGTATATATTAAGTATATATATAATATAACAGTTATATATATATATATATATATATATAGGTTAAAAAAGGATAACCAATCATGGCACCAAAGACATGAGAATATTTTTATTTACGACGTTTCGAGCCTAACGTGACTCATCTTCAGGCAACTAGAAATGATATAATAATAATACACATAATTAAAGATTCAAAAATTCAGAAATACAAAAATTTGAAACAATCACAGGTAAAAAAAAGTTAGAATTTCCAATCGAGAACAATAAAAAATCTAAATAAAAGCAAAATTAGTATCACTAAAGAAACAACGTACCTCATATCCAAAAGGTTAAAATCAGACTAAAGGGAGAGCCCAATATGGGGAACCGAAGAAATAAAATTATTTGGTTATTCACTGTTTAAATATTGTGTTTTCTACTCTAACCAAATAATTTTATCTTCTTCCGTTCCCCATATTGCGCTCTCCCTTTAGTCTGATTTTAACCTTTTGGATATGAGGTACGTTGTTTCTTTAGTGATACTAATTTTGCTTTTATTTAGATTTTTTATTGTTCTCGATTGGAAATTCTAACTTTTTTTTACCTGTGATTGTTTCAAATTTTTGTATTTCTGAATTTTTGAATTTTTAATTATGTGTATTATTATTATATCATTTCTAGTTGCCTGAAGATGAGTCACGTTAGGCTCGAAACGTCGTAAATAAAAATATTCTCATGTCTTTGGTGCCATGCCTTGTCATCCTTTTTATCTTAAAAATCCGGTTCCCCAGGGACAGACCTATTTCATTTATATATATATATATATATATATTATATATATTTATCGATCTTATTTATATATATAATATATTATATTATATATATATATAATATATATATAATTTCTGTATATATATTATATATATATTATATTGCACCTCACCCCAATCTGGGGAATAGGAGGAAGATAATATATTATATATGTATAGTATAGTATATATAGTATATAATAAGTATATATATCATATATAATATATATATCTCACTATATATTATTTTTAAAAAAATATAAATATATTATATTATATATAGGAAATTTGTAGAAACTGTACTGTGACTACGGGGGTACTAACTTAACTACTAAGCCTAACCTACTACTAACTACCTAACTACTAACCTAACTACCTAAATTTATATTTTCATTATTATATCAGTTTGTGATAGGAATTAGGGAGGTTCTGGTTTTCCGCACTATCCGTGTGGGAGGATGTTGACTTATCCTCACTAAGTCAAGTAACGTTTCTACAATTTGCCATATTTATATATATATAATATATCTTATATATATATATATATATAATATATAAACTGGGCATATATAAATAGTATGGAATTCGGAGCAGAGATGACGCATTGCGTTAGCATGGAATGCAGAAGCCGTGTCATCAAGATGGCAATTGTTGCATCAGTACTGGGTTCAATTATATAAATAGTAGACAGAGAAATATACATGTGGACAGAGAGCCGTGATATATTTATATAATATATTTATATATATATATAGAGTAGTAATATAATAAATATTAGAACGGCTCTGAACTAAGCGTATATAAGACGTGAGCCAGCCCACTGTATATATCTATACGGCTTATATATATATATATCATAATATTATTAATATATATATATATATTCAATTAGAGTTTTATTTAGAAATTGCCTCAATTTAGTTGTGCTTCGTCGACTTCTAGATGTGATTGCCACTACTTGCGAGTGGAGTATATAAGATAACAAAGAATATGCACCGCCTTGGGTTTTTGTGTAATGAGATGGAAATCTAGGCTCTGTGTCATTATTTCATCTGAGGCTTTGTGTTTTTAAGTTATTTGTTATTTTCTTATATGATCTTGGAATTTGCAGGATCCACCCAAGTAGTTCAGACGGTTTTAAATGCCGATGGGATTATTTTGATACCTTGGGATTTTTAATTACCGTGGGAATTTTTATTTCCCCTCTCTCCACCCCTTCCACCCACAAAAAAAATAAATTTAAGAAAACAAATAAAATAATAAAAAAAATAATAAATAAATAAATATAAATAAATAAATAATAAAATAATAAATATATATAATATAATAATATAATATATAATATATATATATTTATATCGTTATATTATATCTATATATATATATATATATATATATATATTATATATTATATATATATATATATATATATATATATTAATCGGCCGTTATTGGCCCGCAAGGCCCGCATTACATCCACACACACGCAGCGCACGCCCAATCGCACCTCAGGCACGTTGCACAACTAGTAACGCTTAGGAGTTGCTACATGGTATCTCTCAAACTTGACACCCCATAGGGGGTGACGTAACTTGTCGCAGACCTCGAGGTGGTGCTGGCCCCTAAAAATAGGAAATGATCGTAGAAGTCTGAAATTTGGATCCGGATTCGGAGTAGGAGCCGGAGTCAGAGAAGAAAGAGTCCGGAGAAATATCCATGAGTAGAGGAGTCGGAGAAGGAGTCCCTGAGTCAGAGGTCGGAGTTGACAACGGACTGTGCTGGAGCGGCTCTGTGCTGAAATAATAAATATTGCTCTTTCATATTGGTATCAAAATATTTTTTACAAGGTCGTAGAACTCGAATTGAGGGTTGTAAGTTTGTAAAAAAGGTGTCAGGGGACCACCCGGAGCGGCTGCACTCCGATAAGAAAATTGTATGGAACACAAATAGAAAGAAGATGGGGAAGGAAATAGGAAATAAGGAAGGAAGAAGGAGGATGGAGAAAGGAGACGAGAAGGAAACAGAGTTGACCCGGCACCGGTGCTTGGGTCGGTACGGTTGCTAAGTTAGTAACAAGTTTGCCTCAGACTGGACATTTCTATTTTCCATCTCGTTTTTCGTTTTTATACACGTGATAAAATATTTGTTTGCCTATTTTTATAATTAATAAGTTTCATTTACTTTATTCTTTGGTTTAATCTTTTTGTTTCAATTTATTTTTTTATTTATTTCAATTTTAATTATTTATTTATTTTTTTAATTTATTTGTTTATTTGCTTAAACATTTGTTTTTACTAAGAAATTTTATGCTTTTATTTTTATTCTTAAAAATTTGCGATTTTACATACCTAAGGCAGTAATCAAATCCACCGACGACAACTAACCCCGCGCCACCCACCCGTGAATTTATTGATCTAATTGATCGGCTATTGATTTATCGTCATATTTTTGGTATCTACACAAAACTTTTATTGTCTTTTTATGTTTTATAACTTAAAAAGAATTACATGATGTCAGTACTCTAAAAGCGTAAATCGTAAATTCGTGAATCAGATTACATCCATTCTACCCCCTCCACACCCCGCCCGTTATCTATTGATCTATTGATCAATTGATCTATTGATTTAATATTTTTGTATACTTTTAATTTATTTGTTTAAAACAATTATTTTTTTTACTAAAATTGTTGTTGTACATCCTTAAGCAGTAAACCAGTAAATCAACTACCTCTATTAATACCCCACTCCCCCACCGTGATGTATTGATATATTGAATTCTATTGAATCTAATTGATCTATTGATTCATGTCATATTTTGTATAACATAACTCAAAACTTTTATTCTTTTTATGTTTATAACTTTAAATTTTTTACATTTTACATACCCTAAAGCAGTAAATCAGTAAATCAAACTACCCAACCTACCCTCCCCACCCCGCCCGTGATCTATTGATCTATTGATCTATTGATTCAAGTCATATTTTGTATAACATAATACAAAACTTTTATTTATTTTTATTTTTTAAAACAAAAATTTGCATTTTTACACAATAAAGCCGTAAATCAGGAAATCAATATCAAACTGCCCTCCCCCCACCATCCTATCATCCATGCCTATTGATCTATTGATTCAGTCATATTTTGTATAAAACTTTTATTTTATTTTTTAAAAAATATATTTTTTAGTAAATTGTATGTTTACTCCTAAATCAGTAAATCAGTCAATCATACCACCCGTACCCTCCCCTACCCTCCCTACCCACCCATGATCTATTGCTTACTTGTTTTCAAAGTCACTTTTCGAGTATACATTTAGGATAAACAACATAAACAAGTTTTTATACACTAATCAAGAAGGGTATAGGTAACGTAACTAAAGTTTCCTCATCATAAAGCTACTAGCATAAACCTGAATTAAGAAAGATAATGTACCAACGGCACCTACCAACTTACGTACGAATAAAACTGTTACAAATAACAACGTTCCACACCTTAACACCAGTAAAAAGTAACTAACTAACAACAACGTAGCCTATTCATACTTTTTCAAGCATTCTTCTAAATATTAAAGTTCAATTTTATATTGACGTATATTATTTAACAAACTTTATCATAACTTACTAGTATATAATCCAAGCGGTTTTTTTACATGGACCACCTAAGCAGTAATCGTAAATAGTAAATCAAACCACCTCCGTTACTTTTCCCCTCCTCTCCACTTTCCATGATCTATTGTTTTTCAAAGTCACGTTTCGATAATTTTGGGCTGTGCCCTTATGTGCACTCTTCGGGGACCGCGAGATGGGTTTTTCATGCATCTTCTGGGGTGATCTCATGTAGGGCTGTGTCGTTGCCGCTTCACCTCCTTCGGGGTACCCCGAGATGGATTTTCATGCAATCTCTCTGGGAGTGATCTCCAAGTGGTGGGGTTCAGCGCTGAAAATTGATTCGGTTATGTAGTAAGATTGGGCTTATGTTATGAGGGGTTTGCAATGGGAAAGCTTTTTGCATAAACATGAAAGTAACCTAAGGTAAGCCTACCGTGTAATGCTACACTGAACATCTGTGGTGTCATATAGGTGAACCTCGGTAAGTATGATTAGTTATGGTTCTTTGTAGGGTGGTAGGTAAGAGGTTACGTTTTGTGATGCGTGGTAGTTACTTTAAACGATTTATCATGTACTTTGGTTTTAATTTGACTGTTTAATTCGCACGTAGGTAATGTTTTATTTCTAGTTTAGGCGGATATTATGTTAACTTTACGGTTGTTAAAACTTTGTTATGATTATTAAATAATAATAATAATAATAATAATAATAATAATAATAATAATAATAATAATAATAATAATAATAATAATAATAATAATAATAATAATAATAATAATAATAATAATAATAATAATAATAATAATAATAATAATAATAATAATAATAATAATAATAATAATAAATAATATTGGTCCGGTATGTTTTAAGGGAACTTTGTTAATATTGACGGTTTATTGTGCGTAAGGTATGTTAATTTTGTCGTGTACATTATATTCTTAGTTCATGCTATGATATGTTTATTTTTAATTGCTGTGAAAACTTTGTTAGCTTAGCATATATTCGTTGGTCAGTATATAAAACACTTATTTTATATTGTTTATCCAAAATGATACCGAAATATGACTTGAATCGATAAGATCAATAGATCAATAGATCATAGAAGGGTGGGTGGGGAGAGGGGGAGGGCAGGGTGGGCGGTTTGATTTACTGATTTACTGATTTACTGCTTTAGGATCAGTGAATTATTACACTTTACTATGATATTTTATTCAAATAACTTATTTTTATGTCATGTTTAGATAAAACTTTGTTATGTTTTGTTTTGTTTTGTCTAAGTTTGTTTCATATTATTGTGTTGTTGTTGTTGTCAGGCTAGATTATATGTACGTTCGACCTGATATGGTTGGTCGTATGGCGTTCCGTTTTCCTCGCCTTACTTTCTTCTGGATTGGCTTGTAAGAAAGAATATATTACATTGGGACTGCTTTATACCTCGAGTTTCATCCGTAGGTATTTTTCGCTGTGTTGATACGATGACGTCTCACCCCTCCTCTACTCTTGTTGGTGATATCTTTACGAGGCCCTTCGTTATTCTCAACGATGTGCCATTTATATTTAATCGTAAACCAAATGGAGTCAGATACATTTTTTGTATTCAGCCGAAGGTGCATAATAACCTCTTATTCATTCTGTGAAGAAGTTATAGAGATTATTGATATCATAGAGCTGGGTAAGGCTAAGTGTATGTCATTGATACATCGACTCGTAGTGAAATATCTAACGGTGGAGACAGTTTGAGAGGTTCTAATAGAATAGATGTTGTTTTCTAGTCGCGTGACAATGTAAAAAGCCTTGATGTGCGCAACTATTGGAAACCTATCGATAGTGTCCCCTTCTGGCATACATGTATAGGTTTCACAGTTCAAACATCTGAAAATATTACAACTTTGATTAAAATGAAAAACGAATTAACATCACATCTTGACGACGTTGACATGTTTGAGGACTTAACATATATAGCTCATGGGTAATCTACGATATTTATACTGAAGTATGTGGTTTTCCGTATAATGAGGTGTACAGGAATATATTAATAACTAGTAACATGGATAAGTTTACTTCTCTATGGCTTGAAAGAGTGCGTGCTGTTGAACCAAAATATGCAGAAAAATGGTTTAGCGTTGCAGAATGCATTTATACTTACATCCTTTCAAAAGGGGTTGAATCTCTGAAGAGATATATAGAACATCCTCAGTTTATGTTGAATCACATGTCCCCTGCTTAGATGAATTACTATATTTAAAATAAATTTATATGTTTTTATATATTTATATAACGCTCTTTTAAATGAAAAAAATGTTATAAAAATGAAAACTTGTTTTACTTCTCCTATGTTCGTTTTATTGGTTAAGTTGTTAATGATGGCTGTTTATTCGTACGACTGTTGTGTGTTAAGTATGTTATGTTCATAGTTTAGCTTTAAAGAGAATAAAAACTTTACTATGTTTGCATTTATCCGTTAGGTATTATGAAAGTTAGGTAAGGTTATGGTAAAATTTTGTTAAATATTGCTATGTTAATGTAAAAAAAGAATAGCTGCGTTAGCGTATATTCGCTGGTCAGTATGATAATTAGACAAGGCTATGATAAATTTTTTTTAAATTTCACCATGTTAATGTAAAATTAACATTGATATGTTAGACATATGCATGCCAAAGTGTGAATAGGTTACGTTTTTTGTATGCTATGTTAGTTACTTTACTGTCGCTAAGTATGGAACTTTGTTAATGTTAGCAGTTTATTCGCTCTTAAGGTGTGTTAGGTTTGTCGTTGTACATTATATTCTTAGTTCAAGTGATGCTAGGTTAGCGTTATTAATGTGAAAAACTTTGCTAACGTTAGCTATATTCGTTGATTAGTGTATTTTCGTTTGTTTTTTTATGTATGTTTATCCAAAATGATACTAAAAATGTGACTTGAACAATACCTCAATAGATGGAGAAGGGAAGGCAGGGTAGGGGAGGGTGGTTTTTGATTACTGATTTACTGCTTTAGCTGGTGTAAAAACGCTAATTTTTTGATAATGATAGATGGTAAGGTTATATAAATTTTTGTTAAATATTACTATGTCAATGTAAATTAACGTTAATAGTGTTAGAGATATGCTTGAAAAAGTATGAATAGGTTCAACGTAATTGTACGCAATGTTATTACTCAATTATGCAGATAGTTAAGTTGT
>JABUQX010030545.1:15000-24388 GCA_015478945.1 Trachelipus rathkii
GGAAATGGACGTAGAAGGCGGAAATTTAGTGAGTAGATAGAAGAAAACGAATGAAAAAGAGTACTGAGGTTAAATTACATAGGGGTCCCCTCTAGGGGGTGTTGAGCTCTCAAAACCTTGGAAATGGACGTAGAAGGCTGAAATTTTGTGAGTAGTAAGAAGAGAACTAATGAAATAAAGTACTGAGGCTAAATTATATTGGAGTTCCCTATAGGGGGTACTGAACTCCAAAACCTTGGAAATGGATGTAGAAGGCTGAAATTTGGTGAGTGTATAGAAGATAACGTATGAAATAGAGTACTGAGGTTAAATTAAGTGCCTGAGCAAAAAAAAATTCATCTAGTATTTTACATATTTAGTAATCATAGTAGTAATAATATTTACACACATATGTAACGCAAGCTCAGCGAGCTAAGTGTGCATAAGCGCCAATGCGAGCGTAGCTCGCTTTTCAGGCAAGCTTGAACGCTCGCGTTCCAGCGTCATGTAGCGACGCTGCTTGTTATTATTATTATTTCGACTAGATTTCAAAACACCAATAAAGCGTATAGATACTTCGCCTGTTAGACTATAACTAAAATAATAAACCGATAAATATGTCAAGAAGTAAAGCTGTAACACAGACCACCCACCCTACTCTCGTATTCATCCATGATCAAGCGATCTATTGCTTCAAGTCTTATTTAAACTTCATTTTTTGTATAAGATAATTTAAAAATAAGTTATTTATATAAATATATCTCACGTAAATGAAACACATTTATTATGTATCATAACAAGCCTAGCGTACGTTACGTTTGAATAAATCGCTAACATCAACAAAGTTTCTTGCCTATTAACAGTAAATAAGCTAACATTACCAAAAAGGTTAATCTAACTCTGCTTTTCAATCATATCTATAACATATCAATGTTAATTTAATTTAACATATTTTCACCTAATCTAACTACCATACGCAACTACGAGTAAATGCTAACATAAAATTATTATTTTTGGTTTTGTTTTTGTTTTGCTTTGTTTTTATTTATGTTAGGCTTGTTATGATACAATAAAACTTATTTTTAATAAACGTTTTTCAATTTTGTGCGATATATTTATATAAAGAACTTATTTTAAGTTTGTTATACAAAAAAATAGTTTAAAAATGATGTGAAGCAATAAAGCGCTTGATTATGAATGAATGCGACGGATAGGGGGTGGTTTATACAAAAACGTAACCTATATACAATTTTTCAAGCATGTCTTTAACATATCAATGTTAATTTTACATTAACATAGTAACATTTAACAAAGATTTATTCTTAATTGACACTATCTTCATCAAAGTGTCACTCGTTTCGGTATAACAGTCATTTGATACCATATGAATTAAAGCGTAGACATTTAGCAAACGTTCAGGGCAAACCGAACATTACTCAACAAAACTTAACCTAGGCTCACGTTTCTAACACACCAACGTCAGTTAACACAGTAATATCTTACAAAAAACATCATTTCTCTAACAAATCAGTGTTATTCCACAATTTCATAAGTAATATTAAACACTAATAGATCACCATAAACTTACGAATACACAGCCTTTTTCATACCAAGAGTTACATAAAAGCACCCATCCTTCGTGAAAACAACCCAGAGTTGATAGCGCCCCTTGAAAAGGGTGTGTATCTCCGACGGGAACCCGAAGAGTGTAAGCGGCTTTAGCCTCAGGCCCTAAGGCATGAGCGCCTAACCCTCCTTCGGAGGGTAGAAGCCGACGCTTACACCCTTCGGGGATGATTCCCCCCTCGCGATCACACCCTTCTCAAGATCGCGCATCCCCTGGGTTTTCTCAGCGGACGTAATGTGTTGCTATAGAGTATAATCTGGTTAATGAAAATGTTTATCGTAAAGTTAGAGACGTTATGTTAACATCATACAATATGACAATGTGGACAATAACACTGATTTGTCTAGAGATGTGAGTTTTTTGTAACATTATTACTGTGTTAACTGACGTTGGTGTGTTAATGTTAGAAACGGGAGCCTAGGTTAAGTTTTGTGAGTTAATGTAGGTTTGCCCTAGACTTTTGTAAGTTCTACGATTTATTCATATGTCATGATTCTATACCGAACGGATGACACTTTTGATGAAGATAGTGTCAATTTAGAATAAATCTTTGTTTAAATATTATATGTTAATGTAAATTAACATTGATACTGTTAAAGAACATGCTTGAAAAATCTGTTAAATAGGTCGTTTTTGTAGGCTGTGTTAGTTACTTTGCTTTTGTCAAGTGTTGGACTTTTTAATGTTAGCTATTTATTCGTGCTTAAGGTGCTTAAGGTTTGTCGTTGTACTATTCTTAGACAGGATGATGCTATGTTAGCTTTATTAAATGTGAAACCTTGACTCGTTAGCATCCATTCCTATGTGATGTGTGTTTATGTGTGTGTATGTGTGTATGTGTGTATGTGTGGTGGTGTTTAGGTGTGTGTGTGTGTGTTGTGTGTGTGGTGTGTGTGAGTGATGTCATTATTCTTAGTTCATTACATACTGTTCACTAACTGAATTCTGATTCTACATGTCCATATCGTCAATTGCATTGCTTCTTGCAAAGATAAACCGTTTTCTAAATGTTGAAGACTAAAATTTTATACTTTCAAATCTCATTTTCTTTTTATAAACGTTAACTAATATAATTTTTTTTTCAATCTTCAAACATACATATTTACTGTATAATAAATTTTTATGAGTTTATATTTACATTTATCCTTTGAATGTAGTTTATTATTTTTTTTTTTATTTTTTGTTATTTTTATTTTTAAATTATTTTTCTAAACTTTTTTTTTTTTTTTTTTTATTTTTTTTTTTTATTTTATTTTTTCATTTTTTTTTTTTTTTTTTTAATATCTAAATTTATTTATTCATAACTATTTTTTTGTAAGTTTTAGTTTGCATTTAATATTTCTGTGTTTATTTTTTTTTTATTTTAATTTTTTTAATTTTTTAATTTTTTAATTTTCTAACTTTTATTACATTTATACTTTGTTTTATTGTGTGTGTGTGTGTGTGTGTGTGGTGTGTGTGTGTGTGTTGTGGTGTTGAGTGTGTTGTGTGTGTGTGTGTTGTGTGTGTGTGTGTGTTGTTGTGTGTGTGTGTGTAGTCATTTATTCTTAGTTGATATGTTAGTGATATGGTGAGGCAAAAGTTTGACTAGGTTACGTTTGGATGTATGTTAGTTACTTACTGTTGTGTAAGTGAGGAAACTTTGTTCAATGTTGACTGCTTATCAGTTTAAGTGTTCTGTTTGTCGCTGTACATTATTATCTAGTTCAGAGTAGATGCTAAGTACTAGTCTTTAATTATGTGAAAAACTTTGTTTACGTTAGAGTATATTCAATGATCAGAATGATAATTACACAAGATTGTGGTAAATTTTTGTAAATGTTACTATGATTAATGTAAAAATATCAGTGATATGTTAGAAAAGGTGTCTTTTTAATTCAGGTGATGCTATGTTAGCTTTATTAATGTGCAAAACTTTGTTACGTTAGCATATATTCCTATGTTGTGTGGCTGTGTGTGTGTGTGTACTGTTTTGTGTGTGTATGTGTGCGTCTGTAGATAAGTTACGGCGGCAGCAGTTGTTTTAAGATAGGTTTATGGGTTTTTTCCCTTATGGGCATCGTTTATGCGAAATTCATAATTATATAAATATTTCACATTAGTTAAGTATATCACTATTCGATTCCACTCTCTTTTAGAAATACCCCGTAAATGAAATTTACATATATTTTTCACACAGTGTGTTTTCTAGCGACTGATGCGAAGCGCCACTCGCGAGCGAGATTTCGCTGCGGTCATTGTGAGAACTAAACGCGAGTTCCAAATATATTTTTAAAATATATATTTATAAAGTAAAGGAATATATATATATTATACAGATATAATATAATATAATATTATATATATATCGTATATATATTATTATAATATATATAAATATATACATATATATATATATATATATATATAGTATATATATATTATATATATATTATAGTTATATCCTCTAGTAGTCTAGTTAATTCACACGATGGATGATTTAATAAACTTTTTTTTACAAAATACATTCTATGTAAAATAACAATATATAGTTAAAATAAAATGTTTTAGTTAAAAAAAAAGTTTATAAATCATCATACGTTGAATAAACTGGGAATTAATGTAACATGCCAAAATTGAAACATGCCCTCCGGTCGAAATTAATTTATATATAATTATATATTTATTTATATATTATATACTAATATAATATATATATATTAATATAATATAGGTATAAATATATATATATATCTATAACACTATATACGATATATAGTATAATATTATAATTGCTACAATACTGTACGCCACCGGGGTTAAGAGGGTTCTGAACCCCTCCTGAAATGTATTATAATATACAAGACATTCTATGGCTTGAGTTCAACTATAAATTTATAGAACTAAATATTTACATTCAATATTAAGAAAATAAATTAATAATCAATTTTTTTAACAAATATGAGGATATATATAGAAAAGAGAAAAACAGTTTTTTTCGGATCCTTGAAAATTTATAAGTTTATTGACGCTGAAAGCTGCTGCGAGTCGTAAAGATAACGAATAATGTAATGCTGCTTATAAAATAGGTCGTAAATTGGCAATTCTTTTATTAACAATACTTTGCAGCGGCAGCGTTGCTACAGAATATCAAACCGATTGATTTTAAGGAAAAATATATCTTTTTTACGAATCTGTTGAATTCATTATATATATATATAATATATATATATATAATATATATTATATATATATATATATATATTAAGTATACTTAATATATATATATATATATATTGTATTATGATATATATAAAGATATTTATATATATATATATATTATATTATATACTTATATATATATAGTATATAATATATGTATATATATATCTATATTAATATAGTATTATGATATATATATATATATATAATATTAATATTATTATAATATATACTATATATATTATTGATATATAATATATATATATATTATATATATAATATATATTATATATGCCAGCCTCTAGGAAGACCCAAATCCATATCTCAAGAAACTACAAATAGCCTACCGGAAAGGCAAACATTGCTGGATCCTGGCAAATTTGGAACGCGAAACTGCTAAAAAAAAAAAAAAAAAAAAAAAAAAAAAAAAAAAAAAAAATCATATCTCGAAAACTTCAAAAGCTACAGGGAAATGAAATACATTTTTGACATCTCCTGGTAAATTTTGGTTAGGAAATGTAAACAAAAAAATAAGAATAAAAAATAAAATTAAACAAAAAATTGGCTATTTTTTTTTTGGGGTGCTGGGACATAGGATATATATATATTATTTGTAAAGTATTACACGGCAATTTAGGGGGCTCGAGCCGACGGGGAACACATGGGGGACGTTTCCATACCGTAGGGAGGGCGGAACCCCCGCGACAACCAAATACAAAAGAGCGGGGTTTCAGAGACCCTCCCGGAGGGGGGAATTAGTCCTACCCCGTAGTTCCGGAAGGCCGAGAGACCCGGACTCCTTCCATCTTTGCGTATACCCTTGCGGTATTCTTTAGTTTAAAAAAAAAAAGCAAAAATTTAATAGAAAGTCTATTTATACTAACGAGTAACAGGTCTCTAAATAGGCTTCTAATCATATTACTATAACTTATTAACAATATTTTTATTTTTTTTGTATTTTTTCACATTTTCGGTCGACGTAATTTTACCAGGATTCGAAAAATGTATTTCTCTTCGCTGTAGCTATTGTAGTTTTTGAGATATCAGATTTTTTTTTTTTTTTTTTTATTTTTTTTTTTTTTTTTACATTTGTCTCCACCACTCACGGGCCCGGCACTTCACACCAATGTATTCCTTTTCCGGTAGCTGTTGTAGTTTTTGAGAATATGGTTGTGCTCAATTCTTGGGTGCCAATATATATAGTTTAAATATATATATATATAGATATATATATATATATATAATATATATATATAGATATATATATATATATATATATATATATATATTATATATTTATATATATAATATAATATATATATATATATATATAGGTCAGTCTGTTATAGCCGTCATATGTATCTTAAAAACTATTAATGCTCCAGTAAAACGGAATACATTGGATCCTGCGCTCCAAAAGTTGCCCTGGAAACTGAAAAAAAAAAAAAAAAAAAAAAAAAAAAAAAAAAAAAAAAAAAAAATATATCTCAAAAAACTACAATAAGCATACAAGCGAAATGGATACAGTTTTTGGAACTGGTAAGAATTTCACATGAAATGTAAAAAAAAAAAAAAAAAAAAAAAATTATGTTAATACTTAAGTAATATGATTAAAAGGCCTACTTTAGAACCTTTTAATCTGGTTTATCTTAAGATAAATAGATTTTATAAATTTTGTTTTTTGTTTTTTTACTAAAGGAATAGCCAAGGTTACCGCAACGATGGCAGGAGTTGGTCTCTCGGGCCTTCCCGGGGAACACGGTAGACTAATTCCCCCCGGGAGGGTCTCCGGGAACCCCCGCTCTTGGTTTTTGGGTGTCGCGGGGTTCCCTTCGCCCTTCCCCTACGGGGTAATGGAAAACGTCTCCCCTATGTTCCCCGTCGGCTCGAGCCTTCCTAGTGTTGCGATATAAAGAAAATTTATAGAAGTCTTATTTATTTTAACGAGGAAACAATAAAAGGTCTCTAAAAATAGGCCTTCTAATCATAACAAGTATGATTATTAACAATAATTTTTTTATTATTAATTTTCTTTTACATTTTTCTTATATGTGAAATTTTACCAGGATCCAAAAATGTATCCATTTTCGCTGTAGCTATTGTAGTTTTGAGATATATATATTTTTTTCTTTTTTTTTTTTTTTTTTTTTTTTTCATTTCAGGGCAAAATTGGGCCAATTCAGCAATGTATTCCGTTAATTACCTGTAGCATTAATAGTTTGAAGATACATAGACGCTATAACAGACGCTGGCCAAGTATATATATTATAACTTATATATATATATATAATAATAATATATATATATATTAATATATAATATATATATATATATATAATATATATATATATATAATATATATATATATATAGTATAATATAAATATTAAATTAATAGTATAATATTATAATATAATATATATACTAAAATAAAACTTAAAATCAATTAAAATTAGGCTTAGTCGCTGATTTGGACTATTCCCCTACTAGTATGTATCATATGGCAAAGATGTAGGCCTTGAATGACAAGTTCTTCATCTAGGGCAGCGTTTCCCAACCTGTGGTACGCGTACCCTGAAGGGTACTCGCAGACCGTGGGGTACGTGAACAATAATATGGTAAATGATGGAAACACTAAAAAGGAGGAAACTTTGCCGCTCACCATGTATAGAACCTCGTAGTTTATAAAAAATTTTTAAATAAAGTGAAAATTGTAAAATCAAAAATAAAAGCCTATAATGAATGTCAATTAATTTGAGTACTATTTGATTATTATCAACCTTGAATATACTACTAACAAAGCAAAAACTTTTTTCCTTTCTGTGTTTCTATTTAGTGATGAGGAAGTTGGTTGTCCAAGATAATTAAGGTGGCTAGCGGAGAGGAAAAAAATTGTTTAAGCGCTGATCTAGCAGCGATCTCCAAACTTTTTTGATCGCGTACCCTAAGACGAAAATAAATATAAGTTGTACCCCCTATGGGCCAATATGTAAAATATAATATATATAATAATAATAAATGAAGCATAACCTCGCACCCACTATGCATACGCAAGTGATACGTGAGGCTACTTTGTCCCTTATCGCGTACCCCAAGTATCACTTGCGTACCCCCGGTACGCGTCCCACTTTGGAGAACACGATACTAGGACCAGATGTTCTCAACGGGGGCAGCAGAGCGGGTATACGAGGCGAGCTCGACGTGGGTCATCAAAAAATAAAGATTAAATTGCAATGATAAAAACAGCTTTATTAATGATTATAATCAAAATAATCAAAATGTTAGTTATTTATGAAAAGTTAATACTTAATAAAAATAAGATTAAATTTATCAACTGAATTTAATAACTGAAAGAGCAACTCTTTATAAGACATTCTATATATCAGTATATAATAAATATATATATCTATAATATAGTTATTATATATATATATATATTATATATATATATATATATATATAATATATATTATATAAAATAATATATATTATATATAGATAGATAAATATATTATTATAATATATAGTATTAAGATAATGTGAACTAAGTAAGTCCGCATGAATCTCTAAAACTAAGAAAAGCCAAAATAAGAAGTTACCGAATAGATATGCTCGAAAACTAAGATAGGTACAAAAAACTTATAACATATATGGAATCAGCGTAGGAAATGTGTATGGAAAGTTGAAAATTAAAATTATTTTTTCCAAACATAGATCTATTAAAAACCACGATAGGTAGAAGAAAACTAAAAACATATATGGATTCAGCGTATAAAATTTGTTAAGGGGCTCGAGCCGAGGGTGGGACAGAGGGGGGACGTTTTCAATCCTAACCCCGTAGGGGAGGGGCGGAGAACCCCGCGACACCAAATACCAAAGAGCGGGGGTTCCGGAGACCCCCCGAGAGGGGGGAAATAGTCCCCCCGTCGTCCACCGGGGGGCCGAGAGACCCGACTCTTTGTATCTTTGCGGATTACCCTTGGTATCTTTGTTAAAAAAAAAATATTTTTTTCATACATATTCATACGCTGATTTCTAAATATGTATAGTTTTCATTATATAATGTTTCGTATAAAAAATACAATTAAAAGAGAGATATTTTTTTTTGCATTTCTTATACAGTAATCTTACGTCTGATTCCGGTATATTTAGTCAGTTTTCTGTGTATCTATTCTTAGTTTTCGAGATATCATGCGGGGAACTTTTCTTTTAGTTCACCATAATAGTAGTTATATTATAGGATTTGGGGCCGGAGTTTAGTGAATGAGCGTGATGCCGGAACCGGATATCCGGGTGGTGAAGTTAAAGACCGGATGACCGTATTCGGGGGTCGATAGTCGGGCATCTAGGTATAGTGATAGCCTTGATATGTGAAAGGTATAACACTAGACTCAGCGATTATTCTTCTGAGAAGAATTATAGGAGTCAAAATCAATATACGTAGTATGTTATTAAGATGTGCTAAAGTTATTACTAATAATTACGTATATATAGTGTATGATATATTATTCTGTGATATATTATATTGATTATATATTATTATTGATCTATTATATGATTATATTATGTATGAATTTGGAAG
>JABUQX010030546.1:0-5000 GCA_015478945.1 Trachelipus rathkii
AAGTAGAGAGATATGATTTGGTTGTAGGTGATGCTCTAGTACATCTTCTCTTCACTTTCTCAGTTCTAGTTTCACAAGTTGAATTTTGGTTGATGTACCTGTTTGATGTTTCTTATTTCAGAATTTATAGTCTATGTTGTTAGGTTACTGGTGTTGTGATGATGTTGATGGTTAATCTAGATAGTTGTTAAATGTCATGTTCCTAAACATTATCTAATTTTTTTATTATAATTGTGTGTGTGTGTGATTTTGGTAGGTTTGTGTGAAGTAGACGTTGAATAAGGTAGGCGAATAGGCATTTGGCTTCTCTTGAGGTGCATCATACATTTTTGTTTATATTATTTACTGTAGCATTGATTTCTTGTTGTTCTCCTTGTAATTTGGGTCTGTTCTCGTCTGAAGGAATTGCTTGGGTATAATTATTTACTTTAATTAGTGGGATGTTTGATTGTATTGCATTTTGTGATTAAATTGGTGTCTGGGACTGTATCTTGAAATTAGTATTTGCTATTTTGTTTATATGTTAGATTATCGTCTTGCTATGAGCAGTATTTAGTATTGTTGTGGGTCCCTTGAGATTTTAAGCTATTTTAACTTTTACTTCTCTCTGTTGATCTGCTTGCTATGATCTAGTATTTTGCTGTGGCTCTGGAGATAAAGGCTATCTCTATTATGGGGTTCTGAATGATGTTGTTTGTGAAGGCATAGTTGTGTTGATTGTGGTGTTTTTGACCTGGTAATACCGTGTTGAATCGTTACGTTCGTTTTGGGGATTGTGTGGTTCTGAAATGTTTTCAGTTATTTGTTCCAGTAGCCCCCTTCTTCTTTTTTTTCTAAAGGAATTTTACATGGTGGTGTGGATAGCAGTGAGCATTGGACAGATTGGAGTCACATTTTTAGGCGCTTTGTTTCTGATACATTCTTTTGGAATAGATGAGTAGGCTCGTTTTCCTAGATGTATTGGAATAAATAATTTAGCTTTAATAATAACAGTTGTAAATGTGTGCTAAATGGATTAAGTGTGGTGGTACGTAAGCGTTTAAGTTGTATATTAGAGATGACTGTCAGGTCCACGATTGCTGGTGAGTTTTTTAAGGGTTTTTATGCTTTTTTATTCATCTTCTGTGTTATTTCTATTGTTTAGCTGTGATTACCTTTGTTTTTAGTGATAACGTAATGGATTTGTTATTTTTATTTTTCTCTCTTGTTTTTGTTTGTTTTGTTGAATATTCGGTTTATTGATCTGTTTTGCAATTGTGTGTAGTGAGTGGTTTTGTGTGTTTGGTTTTGTTGTTTGTTGTTGGTTTTGAGAGTTTGGACTTTTTAAATGGACATTCAATTGGAGGTGACATTCTAAGTTCTTCTTGCATCCCTTCTCGAATTTGTTTTTGTGTTCTTCACAATCATTCTATCAACCCTATTGTTTTTTGTGTTCTGAAGGTTTTGTGTTAGAACAATTTCATATTAAAGTTAATGATTGATTAGTGATGATTGCTCATGGCGCTAGTTTTGTGATTTTCTTGTTTATTAATTTTACGTTAATTTTTTGTGGTTATTGGTTTGTTGTGTTTGCTGTGCTGATTTTTAATTTGCTTGTTTATTACCTTATTCCTATGAAATCAAAGTGGAAGGTTTCGGACATTAGTGTTCGGATTTATATAGTACATTTCTTTATGAGAAACCCCCGAGGCCTACCGTGTTGGATAGTTGTTGTTGTCTTATTTTGATCTGATGATATTCGCTGTTAGTTTGTGTTAGCTGAAAAATTCTGGGTTTGAGTCGCGTACTTGGAGATGGTCCATGATGGTTTGTATGTTGTTATTTCTATGACTTCAAGATGAAATTTTGACACACTGTTCTGCTTTTTTTGAGTTCATTTATATGTTTTCTCTAAAATTGAGCCTTTAAGTTTTTGTTAGTTATTTTGGTATTTTGATATTATTATATTATGATATTTATATTATAATTGATATAACGTATAGATTTTGGAGTGACATTTATTAGATTTGAATGGATGGGTAGGGCCTGGGATATCTCAAAGAGTCAAAGTGGACGCTCTATCTCCTCATAGGGAGCTACATCGAGTGGTAAAGATATGTAGCAGATCTGAGTTCGTGCATCTGAGAAAAAATGGAGTTAAGTGTGATAGTGATTGAGGATTGATGGAACGTGAAAATGTAAACTAAAGTTAGACTCAGAAACGAAGAGAGAGATAACATAAAGACTTTAAGAAAATAGGCCCGAGTCGAAAGAGAATGGGAAGATAATGTAGTAAGGGCAGCATATAGACTTGTTTGTGCACCGTTTGGTACGATCTGTGCGTCGCAAGGAATGAAGGTGGTGATCAAGATGACTTTTGTGTGTGTGGCAGGTGTCTACGCTATCGAATGTGAATTTTGTCTGAGTCTAATGTGTCGCTGTGAAAAGGAAGTGATGCTTACATTAACTTCACGTGAATAATAACAGAAAATATATTCGATAAATTAAATTTTCGTGTATGACACTAAGTGATCTTATTCGATAGAACATTTCTTACTTTTCATATGGACCTTCATGATATAAGTGGATGTATTAGATAATATGGAACGGTTTGAACTTGAACAATATTCAGTGTTGTTTTTCAGTTGAAAGAGTTGGGGGAATTATTCTAAGAGGGTTGCTATTTTGCTGTGGAGTTAATTGCTTAATAAGGTCTCATTCTGATGAGATGTTTACTGGTGAGCTCTCGCAAGCACTGAATCTGTTGCTGGAAAATAGCAGCGAATGTTGGATTCAGTTAGGATAGAGTGATAGGAGGTGTGAATATATTAGAACTAGTATGGCATTGATATTTTTGACAAGAGCTTAGGTACCGGGGTAAGAAATGAAAGCATTGGATTTTTATTTGTTCTGTCTCAACAGTCAGGCTAAGACGCTTGGCTATGACGAAGTTTTTGGAAAGACGAATTGTGTAACGCAGTAATAAAAAATAATTTATGAAATTGATTTCTGCCTCGGGTGGCAGACTTATTTAAAATCGCGAGGGAAATGAAATAATATGAGCATGGGCGGTGATGGCTTTATCTTTTAGGTCGTGCTGATTGAGTAGGGGGAAATGTTTTAAGAGATAGCTCGAGATAGGTAAGCAAGCTTGTGATGAGGAAATGCAGCGAGATTTGGAGGAAGGAATAGAAAGGATGTGTATCTGGGTAGCTGGGAATGGTTATGTACGGCCATGCCCTCCTTTATATTTAGCAGAAATCGCTTACGAGGTGATAGGTTTTAATGTGCTGTTGAAGATATTTTATACGGTGGAATTGACAGTTTGATTGTGATTAGGGACAGAATTTGTAAATGAAATAATGCAAATGCAATGCTTAATTGACAAGTTATCGGTTGTGATAATGTGATATGTGTAGAGGAAATGGTTTATGTGAATCTTTATCAAGGGATTGGGAAGATCTAATGAATGTATATAAACCAAGAGTATTGAATAGAGGAGGGAAGTGTTTAAGGTTGTGAGAAAACTGGGTGCATATGATATTCAGAATGTAGTATTGAGCGATATGGGGCCTTCGCTTCAGCTGTGGACATAGTTATGGGCACATTGGCCCTATATTTAGACATTTGTATCAGACCCTGCAATAAGGGCAAGGTGTGTGAGTCGTTTAGATGTTGCGGGTTTATATAATCACTGGGTGCGTGACTGTTCTCGTATGTGGAGTGAAGTGAGACAACTCTGTGTGTTGGGAAATGTGGGCATCTAATGAGACATTTTATCTCAACTGGATGTTGTTTTCGTCGCCAAGGAATATCATGTACTAGGAATATGTTGGGAAATGATAACGGCAAATTGTGGTCCGTGTGTATTGTGCTGTGGAGCTATTGAGGCGCAAGGGTGTATGAGGGAGGGGACGCGATTAGTGTATTTTTGAATTATTGTGATGGGTTATTCCTTTTGTTTTTGGCAGTCGTGAATACGGGATGAATGTTGCAGGCGGTTGTGTCTGTACCCTTCAGGTTATGTAACTGGTGATAATGTGAATGTGAATGTGAATGTGACGTATTCTTAGCTGTTAATTGATGGATTATGGAACAGGGAAATGAGCAGGAATAGGGTTTACAGACCGGTGGATCCTCATGGTGGGAATTGAGGGCACAAAGAAGTAAGATGTATGGTTGTGGATTGTGTTTTGGTGGTTTGGTCAGGTTGGATGTAGTGGTTATTGTAGTCATTTCAAGGTTTATTGTGGAGGTAATGAGGTGGAGAGCTTTGATTTTGATATTGGGTGTGAGCAGTTAGTGTATGTATAATGGAGCATACTAAAGATGAATTGAGGGAGGATCCAGATCAGGAAGCATGTTCGTAACGTCGTAGAATATTTAAGGGGGATTAGTAACATGGTCATTCTGGTGGTTGACTAAATTAAGGGAGTGCTTATCCTGAGTTTCCTAGCATTACACAATATTCTCGTTCTGATATTCTTATTACTGTGATTTCTTTTAATATTTAAGTTAAAGATCGTTCAGTTATCTGTGTTATCTGGTATCTAAAAATAGATGTATCTTAGCTTAATCAGCCTCTCTCTTTCTCTGTAGTATATCTGGTACATTTCCTCTAAATTCTATAATATATATTATACATCTGAAATTAAACTATTATTATTACCATATATAGAAAATATTTATATATATCTATATATAGTATATATATAATTCTATTACCTATTTGTATATAACCTTATATTATATATAATCTTATAATATTATTATATTAAATATATATTTACTATTATCTATAACTATATATCTATATAGTACTATTATTATATTTATTATATATATATTTATGATTATAATATTTATATATTATTATATATTCATAATTATTATTGTCTACTTATCCGTGTTATTAATATATCTATATTTATTATATATATATCTATATATATATATTACTTATTATGTATATACTATATATATATGTATAATTATATTTCATTATATAGTATATATATTAT
>JABUQX010030546.1:22500-29561 GCA_015478945.1 Trachelipus rathkii
ATTATTATATTATTATTATTATTATATTAATTATTATTATTATTATTATTATTATTATTCATTAATTATTATTATTATTATATTATTATTATTATGATTATTTATGATTATTATGATATATTATTATTATTATTATTATTATTTATTATTATATTATTATTAATATTATTATCAATTATTATATTATATTATTAGTTAATTATTATTTATATTATTATTCATTTGTATTATTTTATTATTATTATTATTAATTATTATTCTTATTATTATTATTATTATTAATTATTATTATTATCATTATTATTATTATTATTATTATTATTATTATTTATTATTATTATTGTGATTGCAATTATCTATTAATACTTCTTTGTTATTATTATTTCTGTTCCTATTCGTATTATTACTATATCATGGTAATATTACTTATGAAATAATTATTTGTTATTAAAGGCATTAAATATTGTTATTAGTAAATATTATGGTATTATTTATGATTTCGCATCATTCATTTGTATTATTTTATATTGTTATTGCTTGTATTCCGTTTCCCCGAGTAAATATTGCTCGAATACTATCAGCAATATTCATTATTCATCCTATCTCTATAATAAGGTGGTACCTATCAAGCAACCCTATAGAGTGTCCAATTATTAGACAGACAGCATACCCTGTTCTATAGGCTTAGCTATCTTTACGTTGAAAGAAGTTCCGTAGCCACTCTTCAATCTACGGAACATCACGACCAATATTCACGGTTAATCCCTTTTGCAACCTTTATAGCTCAATTTACCTACTAAAAAAGAAAGAGCTTTACAGTTAACTTTATTTAAGACAAACCGGGCTCTGTAATGGTGACAAAGATAATATCCTAGATCCTGCCAAATTGTCCCCCCTATTTCGTAAACACCTGTATTTAAATTATTTAAAATATATTTAAATAATAAAATTAAAAAATAAAAAATATTATAATATATATATATAATTCCTTAATAAAAGATGCTTTTCGATGCATTAAGTATACTAAATTTTTATTTTATCTAAGATTAACCTTTTTATAAATAACAACTGCGTAACATTTGATTATAAATATTTTATTTTTTGTTGACCCACCGCGACCCACCGTATATCCGCTCCGGCCAGCCCTTTTGTGGTCGCGACCCCCGCGGTTGAGAGAACGCTGCTATAGTGTAACTAAATGTATATTTAAAAAACATCAATTCATGAATAAAAACTTCATTTAATCTTATATGAATTAATCGTCTGCAAGCGATCTGCGGTTGCTTTGAATTAACCTTTTTCCTTTACATTTTGAAAGGAGGCAACTAACTTATTTGCTAATTTTAAAAACGAAATAATAGTTTACTATATATATATATATATATATATATATATATATATATATATTATAATAATTTATATATATATATATATAATATAATATATATATATAATATATATATATATATATATATATAATATATTATATATACATATATATATATATATATATATATATTATATATATATATTATATAGTATATATATATTATAGTAATATATATAATATATATATATATTAAAATATATATATATATATATAATATATATAATATATATATATATATATATATATATTATATATATATATTATAATATATATATAACTATATATATATATTACTATAATAAAATATATATAATATAATATTATATAATATATATATATTGTATATCCTATATATATATATAATAATATATATATATATAATATATAAATATATATATAATATATACTAATTAGTTATATATATATATATAATATATAATAATATATATATAATATATATATATTATATATTTATTATATAGTATATATATATCCTATATATATATATATTTAATATATATAAATAATATATATATATATATATATATAATATATATATAATTATATATTATATATATATATATAAATATATATATATATATATTATATATATATATATATATATATATATAATATATATATATATAATATAAGTAGTAGGAACCTACATTCCGGACCCCCAAAAAACCACCTGTGAACTCGACGAAAAACCCACCTGAAACCTTTTTTTGGCCTTGACTTTTTTGAGGCCTTTTTGGCCTTGACCTTTTTTGTGCCTTGACTTTTTGAGAACCCAAATTTTCGGCCAACCTTTTGTATTCCAGGGTGTTTTTTGGCAACCTAATTTTTTGGCAACCCTAATTTTTTTGGCAACCTAATTTTTTCGGCAACCCTAATTTTTGCACCCCTTCGAAGGTTGCGCCAAATGGTTGCGTAAGCAACCGTTGACGTGTCCCACCCTAATTTTTCGACCAACCCTTGGTCTTCCATGGGTCAATTTTGGCCCACCCTAATTTTTGGTCACCCTTTAGGGGCTTAGCCCATTTTTGATGTCTTAACCTTGTCTACCACACAACACAACACAACACACCACAACACAACACACACACACACACACAACATCCAGCCTACCCAGCCTAACACCCAGCCTCCCATAAGCCTACACAGCCTCAACCTAGCCTTCACTAGCCTCCACCTTCACCAGCCTCCACCCATCCTTCGCCTAGCTCACACTACACCTAATTCACCAGCCTGTTCACCTAGCTAACCTACACCTGCCTCCAGCCCAGCCATTTCACACTAGCCCTACCCCTTCACCTACACCTAGCCTCCACCCATCCTTCACCTAGCCTACACCTACACCTACACCTAGACTCCACCCAGCCTTCACCTAGCGTACACCTATACCTAGCCACCTGCCCCTACAACTTTGATGGCTCAACTTTTATGGCTTAACTTTGATGACGTCATCTTTGTTGGCATCTATATTGATGATTCAGCTTTGATGACTCAGATTTATTGATGGTTCAACTTTTGGTTCCCAACCACCGTAAGAAGTATCTAGGGATGTTCTATTAGTATTCTATGAGTATTCAATGAAGTGCCCAGGTGAGTGCCAAGTGAGTGCCAATGAGTGCCAATGCGTGCAAGTGGGTGCCAATGAGTGCCAAGTGAGTTCCGCCACATAGTGCCAACTGAGTGCCACATAGTGCCAACTGAGTGCCACTTTTTTCAAGCCTTTTCTAGCCTCCCCTGAGCCTAGAATAGCCTAATGATGGTGTTACCTAGGTTTTAGGTTAGGAATCCGATTGGTGATATTACATAGTTCTAGATGCTCCCTCTATGAGTTGTCTTTTCTTCCTAACAGCTTTATAGCACGATAGAAATAAATTAAAGAGTTACCATTTGAGACAGTGACCTCACATAACGTTTCCCGAGTCCGCGTCCGCCAGGTGAGCCCGTCGCGAAAGCCGCCGCGTGCGCCGCAGCGCAATATTAACCGCGTAAGCGCCGCCGCGTGCGCCCGCAGCGCAATATTTCCGCTTAACCTGCCGCACGCGTGCGTCGTCAGACGCAATTATTTACCGCACGAACAAAAAAAAATAGTGATATCACTTAAACTATTCAAAGATTTTCTTTTCAATATACTATGAGTCATTCATTTTACTACAATTGTACGAAATTTATAAAAAAATATACTTTACATTAACCTTAAAACAGTAAATTCAGTAAATCATAGAGGTGTTACCTAAACACCAACGGAATTAGTGAGGCTTTTTGCTTTACGTGTTTTTACTGCTTTAACTCTATGCTTTAACTGCTTAACTCATATATTTATTAACATACATATCCTTAAACATAAATCACCGTAAGATCATAGAGGTGTTTACGTAACACCAAAGGGATTAGTTGCTTTTGTTTTACTGTTTTACGCTTTAAACTCAATATGTTTACTGCTTAACTCATATAGTTTATTAACTATTACATACCGTTAAAGCAGTAAATCAGTCAATCAATGAGGTTACCTAACACCAAAGGGCATTAGTCCTGTCTTTGTTACTGTTTTACTGCTTTAACTCATATGTTTACTGCTTTAACTCATATATTTATTAATTACATACCTTAAAGCAGTAAATCATAACTCACATAGGAGGTGTACCTAACACTAAGGGATTAGTTATGGCTTTTGTTTTAGCTGTTTTACTGCTTTAACTCATATGTTTTACTGTCTTTAACTGTTTAACCCATATGTGTTTTTACTTTTTAAACTCATAATGTTCTTTACTGTTTAACTGCTAAAAACCTCAATATGTTTACGCTTTAACTCATATGTTTTACTGTTTTACTGCTTTAACTCATATGTTTTACTGCTTTACTGCTTTAACTCATATGTTTTACTGCTTTAACTCATATGTTTTACTGTTTTACTGCTTTAACTCATATGTTTTACTGCTTTAACTCATATATTTATTAACATTTTGTTTTCTTTTATATTTTTTATTTTGTTTTAATACTTTTTATTTATTATTATTTTTATTATTATTATTTTATTATTTTTATTATTATATTTATTTCTATTTTTATTTTGTTTTTATATTTTAATGTAAGAAAAACACACGCAGTGTCTGTTATATAAACATTTTTATTTAAGTACAATTGTATACGAAATTTTATTAAAAACCTTTTATATATATACGAGTTTTAAGGGAAGTAAAATCGCATTTTTTCATTTTAAAGCATTTATTACATAATTAGAAACTATAAAATCATTGACATACAAATTTTTAGCATCAAATATATTTACAAGTTTATTAAAACATACATTATTTAAAAAGCATATATTGAAATAAATACAATAGACTCCACACAAATTAGAATATAAGGGTTGAACAGGGTAAGACATAGTTTTTACACAACTTACATTATTATATTTTAAAAATAAGGTGATATAATGATTATTCAATATAAATTTTAAGTTCAAAGAATCAATTATGTGAACAGCATCGTTTTTTGCTCTATAAACGGAAATCCAATGTCCTGTTGAGGTGATGTGACGAGGCAATGTATTGAATTGAAACAGGTATCCTTTCTCCAACTTTACGAGATTATTTCCGTTAAAAGCGTACATCTCGCCGCTAAAAAGCGAGGGTCATTTTTAAAACACCGATTGTATTTCCTCTTCATTCATCTTTAATAATTCAAAAGTACGTTGCGTACTCTGTCAATTTCAATGAGTTGAGGATGCTCAAGATAGACCACTACAGTGATGGGTGATTTTAGACTTGATCCAAAAGAGAGACTTAGTCCTAAGGTGCCTTTTTTCAAAATGTTTAAATGATAGGCGTTACAAGCTGAAAGGTCGGCTGTGAGATCATAGGCGTATAAATTACTATTCTTTGCGTATTCTTCAAGATTTAAGCCTGTCCCGCTATCATTACATGATACAGTATGGCTATTAAGTCCGTAAAAAAGGACGAGTACATGAGAGGATTAGGCTTACCGTGTATAATCATTCATAATCAGCGTCCGTGAGGAAGTGCCATTCACATGTGAAACTGATATGCCGCCACCTAAGACGCGAAAGGTGGAAGTTTATAGGGTGACTTTTTATAGATTCCTGAGTAGGCCTTCATGTTGCCCATCAATATCCCTATTATTACTTTCTGTGGTAAATTTCCGTTCACGATGTTAGGGATATTGATTACTCGATAATCCTTGAGTGAAATTAATATCTTTGTGTTCAACTCCTTAATAGGGTACTTGCTGTACTGTATTCAATAAGCGAATGTTTCATTTCCAGAATGGTCCGCTGTGGTGATAACTTCACTTTTCTAACATAGAGATAAGCCTCCAACAGTTTGAAAACAGGTTCTGGACATACAGCTGTGCAGTAGGCTTACTTTTTATTTTAAGAGCAAATTTAGGATTTGACCGCGATAAAATGATTCTAGTATCTACAGATGGTAGAATGAGTCTTTCTGAGAGAAGATATCGCCATTTAATGGACCGTAAAATTCATAAGTATTATTTATGACTTTAGCTGCTTTATCTATATGTGCAGCTTCATCTTTGAAACTATAAAAACCACATGATTGGAGACTGAGATGTTTTCAGCATCGTCCTGAATAAGTTTAAATCAAATGTTTCTATATAGCTTTAATAGAGGATTAATTAGCAGCGGACGCACTAGTGAAGTTCCCGTTAAGATAGACTTCTCAACCTTGAGTGAAACATGATATAGTCAGAAATCTGTGATTCTGTATATACTATATTGGCTCATCAAACCCGAAGGAAAATCTGTACCCTCAGGTTTTGTCAATTTCGTTTTTACATATAAAAACACATTAGAGGGATCTAGGTATTGATCAGAAGTGCCTGGAATAATTGGAACTCTAGAGAACCATTCTGTATTGGTAATGTGAATGCAAAGGATTAAATACTCGATAAGTTGCGAGGTCGCTTACGCTAATGCTGTGTAAGAGATCCATGGAGAAGAGATTCCAATTCAACTCTTAAACAATCGAGACTAGAAGGATGAAGGAAAAGCATCTTGTATGTTCGTAGCTCTGGTCGTATAATGACCATTTTCACAAACGACTTATAAACCTTCTACCATCGTATAAAAGATCCCTTATCATAATTCAGAGCACATAATCAACTCCATTTTTATATATAAATATAGAACGTTTTTTTCTTTCCGCTTAGCCACTTCGGTTCCTTTACATGAACCATCTTCTAAATGGTCACCGCTAAAAAAATTTGAAACCCTGCCCCAACATAACCGTCTTATTCTAACAGACGGATGGCTTAACATCATTCCAACATCTCATTCTGAAGACCATGCGGCAATACTTTTTTAAATGCTGGTATGCGGAGGATATTTCCTGCAGTCCGATATCTTGAATAGCTAATGGCAACCGTGTTCTTTAAGCTTTTTACCCTATATATTCCCCACGTCTGCCTTCCTTCAGTAAGAGGCCCTTGGCACTATCCTCTCAAACACGCTGGTTGGCAAAAATCCACCAAGGCCATACCGCACCTCCTGGCATTTTGTATCCTACCTGATACCTTCTCTCTTACCCCCTCTGCAGTTTGATCCAGGGCCTGCATGAATACCTTTTCTCACGTCCATTATTGACAGGAGTGGGTCTTCGTATGACCCTAATCTTTA
>JABUQX010030547.1:0-84449 GCA_015478945.1 Trachelipus rathkii
AGATCACATCAACTATTGAGTAATTACTATCGGGCAAACAAGTAGAACACGCTGAGAGGAACCAAGCACCGGACCGCATAGGTAAACCAAATAATAATAAAAGATAAAACAGTTAAAATCTATTAAGTGATTAGGATATACTATATACTGCTTTATTTTATACATTCGCATTTTGTAAGTGTAGATGGATAGAAAATACATTTTATATGATTACCATAATACATTCCGCTGCAGACACATCCTATAATCAAATTCTACCACGAGTCTCTCTTATGCAGCTCCGGGCCCTTCTTCCTCTTGTCAATATTTCAGTTGGAGGACCTCTTTTACGGGTTCTCTCATTATAACACCATTCATTGCTCTTATTCTTACATTTTTCCAGATATTGATCATCCTTATTTTAGAATCCATACACTCTATGCAGACAATACACCAACAAAATGTCATTCATCCTATTTTCCACATCATTTCCCTAATTTTATAGGCGCAGCTCACCACTCTCTGGGTGGTGCCTGGACACAGTAAACCTACGTGCTATGCAAGCGTATAGTGTTATCTAGCATATCACACTAAGAGTATGGTGCCTTAATGATTTCAGCACTACTATAGCATCATATTTCCAGAGGATTTATTGGTGAGCTTTCAGCCCCAATCAATCGATATATATAATATATAATATATATATAATTTAATAATGATATATGCTTATATATATATAATAATATAGATTAAATATATTAGAAAATATATATATATATTATAAAAATATATTAATATATATATAATATAAAATATATGTTAAAAAATAATAATAGTATAGCTAGAATATATAATATATATAAAACGTATCTGAAAATTGTATATTATAATCCATAAAATAGATAATACGTATTTAATAAAGAGTATATATAAATTCAAATAATTCATTTGAGAAATTAATAAAATTTATACACTGCGCCTAATAGTTGCAAAAAGAGCAAGTTTGTCTAATAACGACTTAATATTTTATATAAAGGAAAATAAACGTTATAACAAGAAATGTCACAACCACATTGAGAAACAAGATTTTAATATGCGAACAGGTATTGTAGTACCAGTTGGAGGACTCCTCTATGAGACAAAGCGCAGATTTGTATTAAAGGCATGTACTATTTATATTTCAAATTTAATATATATATATTAATATATATTTAATTAATATAGATTTATATAATGACCATTTTGGTTTAATCAAAGAAAAATAACTATAAATGTTCTTAGTATAAAATATAAGTATATATATATATATATATATATATATTAGTATATAAGCTATTTTTCTTAATTCTGGTCGTATGAGAATATAATTAATGATTAATATAACATTAGATTAATTTAATGTTTAACCCAGTAATTTTCCATAACATTGCATTTGAAATATATATATATATATAAATAATAAGTACAAGTACACTAATAGTGCTATTCCTATATATATATACTATATATAGTATATATATATATATATATATATATATGATATATATATATCTAATTTATATTATATTATAAATTTTTATTTTATGGTTAACTGATTGACTAATATATATATTATTTGCATATATATAATAACAAACGACGGAGCAAAATTCAAATGAAGAACACGTATAGAGACACAACTAAAGATGTATATTTATAGGTTTACAACATATTTGTCAAATTGAGAGGAGGCCTATGATAACTGTCTGTATAATCCAAAAAAAAAGAAATATAAACCATATCCTATTAAACCCAATAGAATTTTATATAAGTAAAGTAGCGTATAAAATAGTAATATAATATATATTAGTAAATATAACATATATTCTCAATTTCATTTATATTAATATAGTATGTATAATAAATAATAATATAAATGAAAAAAGAAATAATGTGACAATTATAAATAATAATTATAAACTAAATAACAAAATGGAAATAATAATAATAAATAGAAAAGTATATATATATTATATAATTATAAACTTATATAGGTGAATAATTAAGTAGTCTATATAGTATAAATATTATCTTAATATATTAATTTATATCATATATCTCTATAAACAATAGTGTACCTACTATAACTATATAAGATATACAATTAGTAATAATATACATATAAATAGATATTAGATGGACACAGGTATCAAACTTGAAAACTTAAAAGGAAAAATTAAACTGTGCAATATATTCAAGCATATGAGAAATCTAAAGAATGCTATTTATTTAATATATATACTAACAAAACACATAAGGCCCTCCGACACTCTGGGAATCACCAGTATTAGTCAGTTGTAGGACAATAAGTTCCCGATGACACAAGAAAACTGCAGTCAGTAGGAAGAAAGTACAAAGATCAACCCTCATTCACAAGCACAACTATTATCAACTAGCTCGATAGCTAGACTGTATCACAGACACTATGCAAGTTTGTGAGAGAAAGATCCACATTTCCCAATCAACGTAAAGTGATTTCAACGAAGGAATGAATACCGGAGTGTCGTGGGGTCTCTAAACCCATTTAAAAGCAGAAGACAAAAAAAACCAAGCAGTGTCACTTAAAGGGTTTTTCTTTTAGCCAAGGTTAAAACAAAGAGACATGACCAGTATTACGTTGAATAGGCTTTAATTGTTAAATTAAATATATTTGCGTAGATTTTATTGCATATTTTCCCCCTTGAGGTGAATTTGACCCCACCATGTCACAAAGTACGTTTCGAAAAATCCAAGTAACCATCCATCTAGGTTCATGTATGGGAGTATTAGTCTATAAAATGAATATGAAACACATGGCGAGTGAAAGAAGTTATTACTAGCTTCTACTCTATCTTATATCTCATCCTCTCAACCATCCTCTCTTGGGAGTTCCTAAGACTCTCAATATAAAAGTAAACTTCAACATTTAAAGAAAGATAAAACAAGATAAGCAACCGAAAGGCGTTGTTGCTCATATGTTGGAATTTTTGGTCTTTCTCAAAATCTCTAAAAACTCACAAGTCTCGTCTGATCGTCTTTCTACGCATCTAAATATAGTCACACGATCCAATTTTACATCGAAAGAAAGTAACACGCATCTCATCTAGCTCTACACATACTACAGCGCATGCGGAATGTGTCAATTGAATACTGAAGAGACAGAACCACACTATGCCAAGTTACACGCTATAGTATTGAGGTAATATCATGATAGAAGGATAATGCTATAGTGGGTGATACCCGGATGCCATAGATGGTGAACGTGTCTAAAGATGATGAAGAGAAGGGGCAAAGTATGAAGGAATAACGAAATTACCATGGGAAGGAGGAGACTCGGCGGAGGTAAAGTCGTGAAAATAAATTTTTCTAGTTTAAGATGAAACATGGGGAAAAAATAAAATTCTGTAGTGTGTTCGTTTTGCTGCGCTGTATAGGTAATTTTTAGCATAACATCTAGAGATTCGAGATGCTTTGTATCTTGCCTAATGTGGACGATGTATGAATATGGGGCATATATTGGTTTTGATCTATCTGATTCTTTGAGAGGTGCATGTATGTTGGTGTGATCGGTAGGCGATGGTATAGAATAGAGAACATGGTGAAATAGAATGAGATAGAGAGTGATAGATTCTTTGCAATGCTAGCTGTTAGATGGGACTTAGCCTATCTGTAGATGTTGTTTAATGGAACTGCTATGGAAACTTAGCGGCTTGATTCTATTCTTGGAAGGTGATGTAAAATCTATAGGAGTTGTGCGATTGTGTGGACATGAAGAGAATGAGTGCGAGGAGATAAATCGAATGTTTGACGTCGTTCGCAGTGCAGGCTCTGAAGATAAATGTGCTGAGATCGCGTCATTGAGCCACTAAGTACTATGGAAAATAAAATTTTTACAGTGTTTGATCATTTTAGGAGATGGATTCTGTATTTTCTATGACTCGGCAGGAAACAGCTGATCGTGCGAATTGTCAGCAAGCAGTCCGTAGAATGTGTTGTGATTGTTTAGAAACTCAGGAACAGGTCTCAAAGGTTCCTAGTATAGACTAAAGGGGTTCGGAGATGCCCTGCAAGAAATACATGCATAATCATGCTATTTTATATATAATATAGGAATATACAGAGAAAGTCTACAGAAAAAATATAATAGTCAATATAGTACACTACCATGCATACTAGCTTAAGAAAATGACAACGTAATAAACTTATATATATAATATATATTATATATCAGAATTATACTAGCTAGGATTAAGCATATCTAATAATAGCAAACGATACCCTTGTGGTCTCTTCTACCAGTATCTTTTAAATGATGAAAGATACCAGGAATGAGCACCAACCAAAACGTTATGATGTCTCCTCGTGTATCGAAATTTAATCTAGAATTAGAACCTTAACGAGTCACGTAAGGGATCAGAGATAGATAAGATATAGATATTCTGGTCAGCCATATCGATGGGTCTATGATCAGTTCTAATAAGCAGTTCAGATATCAATCATACCCTTTCTAGCTCATATTGTATTCATAATAAGAATGCGTAGTATCCCTTCGCTATCACACATTGAATATATATTTGAACAGAACGCATCACGACATTAGTTTAAGATTAAACGACAATTCACTTCTTAACATATGCAATGATATCACACCTTAGAAAACTTTATTATATATTTTTTGTTTATTTGTTTTTTCCGCCACTAATCTCATTCGACAATACACTTCAGGTCTGTAAGTAAATTATCCCTGAGAATGACGAATTTCTCGATGTGCGAAAAGTTATCGGAATAATGCAAATACTTTACTAAAGATATTTTTTAACCGTTCAAGAGCGCGTTTCGTCGCTTCCTTACAGGTCACTAACATAATCCACTATATCCACGTACTAGGTTTCTAAATGTTTAGAGTAGGTAGAGTAAGCACCTGCTTGCCCATTAGGTTCCTACCGCTACCGACTGATAAGCTGTTTTCGAGAGTAGTATTAAATTAGCACGCCTATATTATAGAGTGTTAAAGTATCAGTATAGTGTATGTCCGGCCTCGGGTGAGTTTTACATAGTACAACAGTAAATGAGTCATCGGTAACTAAAAATGGTAAACTACAACCGTCTCGTGTTGTTATATAATAGTGAATACTAACACCACGTGAAAATTCAGTTCCATTAGACGTGGTTCTCCATTGTTAATATAGAAATTACAGAAACTGTCCACACAGCAACCCGTTATCAGTACCTTAAGCTTCCCACGGATGATGTCTTGTACAGAGGTATATCTTTAAGACGGACCATTTCGAGCTCCTCCTGGAAATGGAACAATGGAACACTTTTAAGGAAGAGTAGGGAACTTGTTCACACAAGGTTTGAGCCACGACTTATAAGTAACGCGAGAACTTTCGTGCGTCTCTTGATTTTTCATGAATACAAAACATTATATAATTCTCGACCCGTTTTTGTCATATCAATGTTCCGTTTTAGTGTCAATATGAAAGGTTTACCCCATCCAAATATCACATAGTGGAGAACTAGGGATATATATATAACAAAAAACAGGAAAATACAATCACAGATGGAGTCGAGGAGTGAAATGTATTGCTGCAAATATAAGTGCTTGCATCTATACCAATCACAGTTAATGAGTAAAACGTATGTTTTTAACGAACTGATGTAAGATAAAAATAAATAATTTGATGTTCTATTTACAATAAGTTAGTTCATGACTTGTAAAATAATAAATAATAATACAACACAATAATAAAATAATAATAATATAATAAAAATAATATATAATAAATAAATAATGTAATAATAATTAATTATAAATAATAATACAATCATGTTAATAAATAATACTAAATTATGATAATAATATAAATAATAATATACAGACTCCATAAATAACTTTTGAAAACTTTGAATTATATATTTTTGTTACAGAGTAAATAATATAAATTGTAGATGATATTATAAGCGAGTAACTGTAGAATGACAAGTAATAGCAGTAATAAGCAGTTATAATGCAGTAATAGAGTAAAGGCAGTATAATTTAGCTTACTGTTACCACTACTGTTTGATATAATGACCCCACCACTATGATTTTATATACTGTTTCATTGCATAATAAAGAGGGTATGTACATAAGTAAATATGTTTGTTATACTAAGTGAATTTCCATTATAAATTTTTATTATTGACTTCAGTGTGTAGATTATTGAGCTTATGATACTAATGATTACTATGAGCTGTTGTTGTGTTAGTTGTTGTGTTTGATGTTGTTTTGTTGTTGTTGTTCTTTGTTGTTGTGTATGTTGTTGTTGTTGTATGTTGTTGTTGTTGTTGTATAGGCTGGGATCCTGTGTTATATTTCATCTTGCTTGTTTTTGTCTTGGAGTATGCTGTAATTATTGTAAAATATTATCTAAAATTAATATTATCAGCGCCCTCAGATTTGTTTTTTATAAAGTCACTTTCTTATTATTAGATTATTCAATAAGATAGATATGTGAATCGGCCATCTGAATCGCTTGATTCGGAATTGTCGAGAGTGTTATGAGATGATGTTTCATGAGTTGTTTGTGGAGTAGCAATAGTAGATAAGTAGAGTAGGGGTAGTAGTTGTAAGATAGAGTGGAGATAATGTCGCCATGAGAATAGATCGAAATACATATGTATGTTTGGCGTCGAGAGTTAACACTCTGAGCTCTCCCAAACACGTAGATTCGGTTGAAAGTAAAAGATATATTTAGATGAAGAACGTAATTTTAATATTGAAAAGAGAAAAAAGATCTTCAGAAGAAGAAGAATGAAAGAAATAGAAAAGAGAAGAAGAAAGAATGCAAATAGAAAGAAGATAGAAGAAAAGGATGAAAAAGAAGAGAAAGAAGTTCTATTAATGGCAGAATAAAAAATTCAAAGATTAATAGACCTTAATCATAAAAAATAATAGTAAATAGTATTTAGTATTTTAATAATAATATACTATTAATAGTTATCAAAAATATTATTAATTATGTCTATGGCATGAAACAATTTTTGAAGAAATTGAAACTTCTGTATCAAAGTGAAATAATATTTATTATTACCCTATTTAAATTAAATATTTAATATATATAGTAATTAATATTATAAAGTACTTAACTAACATATGAAATCGCGAATCCTGAGTTCCAATATTATAATTTAATCATATCTATATTCATTTACTAAGATATATCATTAATTATTAATTATATATATTATTATATTATTATTATTATTATATTAATTATATTATGTAATTAATAATAAATAAGTTATTATTCACTAATCTCTTCCATTCTTCATTATAACACCTTCATGTAGGAGGTAATCGATAGAATAATCGATAGAAATATAGTAAGATATATTTTTATTTGAGAAATACCCACTAATATATATTAATTTTAATTTAATATATTATATATATACTATATTACTAAGTACATGATATATTATAGTTTCTGACAAGAATATTATATAATAATATCAATAAATATATTTTATTATATAATACAAAATAATAATAAAAAATAAGTTATATATATATAAAACAAGAAATCGTCTTTCTTTTATACCCTGAGGGCAAGGATTAAACTACAAGTAGAGGAAGAGATGGGATACGAATTGCTTATGTGCGAGGACACAGACATCCGTTAACCGAGATAGTATTGTATAAGCCTCGTCTGGAGTTCACCGAGTCAGTAGTGTAGTAATGATTCAAGTCCATAGAGGAAGTCGGAAATAAAAAAGACATGTGGATGATTGGAGGCCTATGATGTTATTGAAGTTCTTCGTATCTTATAATACGTAAATAATATACACACACTTGTATATAAGAGACATGCACATTCAGTAATGTTAGGCACTGGAAATTTGACCGCATTACTGCAGCCACTGTATTCTAGCTATAGAGTCCTCGACATTATACACTTGTTGATCCGAGTGGCATGCGATCGCGCTGGTACTAGAAGGGTTTGTACGTGTGGAATCTCGGTTAAGATTGTCAGCCGTGAGCATTAGTTGCAGTATCCTGAGTGAGTTATGTATTCCACAGTTGTGACCGTCGATTTGGCGATGATAATCATCCAATTTGATTTTGATGATTTAAGATTTGATTAACAGTTTTTGATAGGTAGAGTGCAAAATATATCAACTGTCTTCGAGAGTGCTTAAGAAGTACTATACTGGGGTGACGGATATGAGCAGGATAAGGTTTGATAGATATAACTCACCTCTCTCACACCGATCTATATGACTACTTATTGTCGGTGAGACGGTACGTATATGGAGAGACTAGAGGAAGCACGAGTTAGAGGTTTATATGTCGTCTTAACTGTGGGGCGACCAGAATCCGTGGTGGACGGATTCCTGGAGGTGGCATGGTGATGCTAGGAAAAATTGAGCCGTTCGGTGCGAAAGGCGGCTGTGGGCGAGAGAAACTGGGACGCTATTATTTATGTGATTAATCTGCGGAAATTACCGTAAGTGTGTGCTTAGTGGTGCAAAACATGAGAAGTAGTAACACAATTAGATGGGTGTTAGGAGTGCATATATTGATTGATTGTAGTCAATAATTAGACTAATCATCTCAAATAGGGGGGATTTTGGTAAACATTATTGAATATATTGTAATTAGACACCTGAGAAGATTGAAAAAGAAATAGCATGGGATGGGGGATAATAGTATTATTTTAGTAATGGAGATTAGAAAGGGGGATGAGGAGAGGAGTAAACCACGTTGTCGTACAGGTGTGTGTTGTTGATAGTGTGTTGTAGTGGTGTGTGTGTGATACAGGTGTGTAGCTGAATGTGTATGTGTAGCATCTGTGGTAACACAACGTCTGTTTTAGTATAAAAAAGAATAGAGACGTCATCTAACATTACACTCGGTTCATGTATGTGTCGAGCCTACGGTGCCATCACATATTGCTCTAAATATATATTCATAGAAGTGATGTCATTAGAGGAATTTTGAATAGGGGACGAAGAGATTAAAATAAATATGGTTTATATTTTATCTAATTCTTTATATCATTAAATTACGTACTCCATGGATTACCTACATAGCTATATATATACAATTTCAACGTGTACGTTTTTCGCGCTATCGTCTCTTCGTAACATCATAGCAAGCTGAACCTCAAACCACGCTACGCGTGCGCGTACACACGTGTAAGTATCTATATGAGCGTATTTCATGTGCGTATAACTTACTCTATCCATTGTACTGTAGAGCCTACTTTAACGTGCATCAGTATTGAGGCGCCTTGAATATAATCGAACAAAAAATACGAATCTTACAATTAGTTACAGAATTTCAGTTCCGATTGCCCGATATATTATCGGCTAACGTTACTTTTAAACGTGCACAAGTTTTCTTTTCTTCTACATTCTCGACTTGGTAATCAAGCTTTATACGGTCGTAACACTGGCTGATTCCCAAATGACGTAAATGCTGTTTATAAAAAATCTCGCGAGTATTAGCTATTAATAAACATGAAGTGCGATTAAGAAAATACGTATGTGGGGGCCTTTGAACGGAAAAGGAGACCTCAATTATGAAAATATACGTTATAATGTAGTATATATAATATATTATTTATTTTATAATTAAAATGATAGATGTATAGGTATATACCTACATATATATATATATTCTAATAATATATATATATAGTTAATACTATATAATATATATATATTATAATATATATATGATCTAATCATCCATAATGAGTCACGTATAGGTAAGCTGTGAATGACTATAATGACTATCAGTACAACTAGTCAACGTATAAGTCACCGATGACACATAGAGCATAGCGGATGAGCACGAGCACGAGCCAGAAGAAGTCGGTAAGCTGTATGCAAGGCTCTAAACCCAACAAATGTTCTGTCGGTAGTCTATTACGATCGTTCTACTGCTGAGCCATTGTGAAAAAACATATTTTTTGTGTTACTTTCATTCGAGAGCACTAAAGTCAGAGTTGCAAACTTTATCAGACCTAGTTGTTATTTTTAGTGTCGAGGTAGAAAACCCATGAGGGTCACTATATATAGTATATATTATATGTATATAAGCATCAAGGCAACTGAGGACTATAAGTACATGCTGAGTACAACTAGAGCACGAAGCACCAATAGAATAACTGAGTCATGATGTATACGCATAGCAGTCTAGGCCTATTGAGACTCGTGGTCTGAGCTACGTATGAGATAGTAGTAAGCTATGGCAGCTAAGAGCAAGGAGCTAGAATCAGCGATAAAAAGCTAGTAGCTCTAGCTAGCAAATGACACAATATAGCAATATAGTGGTCACAACTGTATGCAGGTCATCGATATTAATATAGAGCAGTATAGAGCGGATGATCTTACTGATACAGTAATATGTTTATGAACCAGAGATTGATTTAACTAAAACTGACGAACATAAGTTTAGGCGATTTAAACACTGACAGAACTGCATACTCAGAAAACAGCTAGCAATAGAATACTCAAATAAGGGCAGCGAGGAAGGAGTAGTACAATCTACTTAAGCGAAACCCTGGTTAAGGCATATATTAGTCGAGGCAAATAGATAAGAAGAAAAACAGAAAAAAAACGCTGAGAAGAATAAAACAAAAAAAGAACAAAAATAAACCAAAAGAAAACTCAGGTGATCCTGCAAAAATACATCTATAGGACAGCAAGAGAGAAAGAGAAGAATACAAGTTAGTTGGAAATCTCAGTTCGTATGCAGACAGTAAGCTTAAGTTATAGAAATGTAAGACGTATGACAAGAGTAATAGAGTAAACAATAAATAGAAGTATCATTAAGTGGATTACGGGCTATTTCTCGTTTAATTTTAGGAAGCAGGGGACATACGTAATACTCATATAGATAATTTTATTTATTTAGCTTAATTTTAATTAATTATTACTTTCCTATGCCTCCTTACTAAATACTATCTTTTATATGATTGATTATAGTACTATATCTTTTTAATTTATATAACATATAATATTTGTTAACATAAGTGAGTGCAAATATATATTACTGATTATATTATAGGTATCTATAATGTTATAGCTGTTTTTTAATATTATCCAAATAGTATTACGATTATTATTAGATACAGATTAAATACACCATCCAATACTAGTACTAGTAACATGTTACCTACTATGCACTATGATAATACTAAATATATTATACTTCTATTATTATATTTTACTCACTAATAGACTTTACATAAGTGGTATATATTATAGGTAAGGATATATTGTTCAGATAAGTGATGGTCATATTATTATTTATATTAGTTAAATGTCATGACGATACATGTAAAAGGTTAATTGACATGCCAGTCCCGAAGGTCAGTCCAATGCTACCTAGCCGGGCGGCTCCTGCGAAGTCGCGGAAGTGGAATCACTAGGAGGGGGACTTATTAATTCCATACCTATTCATTCGTGATGGGTATGTGTAGGGGAGGAGTGAGAGAGCTACACCGTCACGCGACACGACTCTGCCTCGCCAAGATACCCAAAACGAGCTATGGGGCGGGTTTCGAGACCCTCCCGCTATAGGGTTGTGGGAAATTATCGGGTAGCTAATGCGGAGAACTCTGATTGTTACCCCGTACTAGTGTTCACTCGAGGATTGTAAGTTCAGCACGATGGCCGAGAGACCCCTACGACTGCCCTAGTGTGCCAATACAAGGCGGTGGCGTTGAAAGAAGTTCGCGCATTGTGTGTACTATATCTTTACGCAGTTAAAATATTATAGCGAACAAATCTTGAGATAGTATAAATAGTCTGATTTCATCATATATACGAGAGTAATCCATATAAAACGTGTATCTAAAATAGGACTCAGAGACGAGATCAAATATGTTCACCCAGTAAATTCCAATATTTTATATTAAACTTAAAAAATCAAATTTATTTTAATATCTATTCTTTATTTACATATTTCTATGTCACTTTAAATCTTTACAGCAAGCTCATTCACTAAAATATTATATTCGCTTTTCGCTGTAGCATTCTGTAGTTCTAGTTTGCAGTATATGTATAATCATTATAATAATAAGTAAGACATGTATCACTACCAAACTATTATAGTGATGATATATATATTTATTATATGATATTCATATATATACTATATATATATAAAGATGATGGATTTAAATAATATTTAATAAACTATAATATTTAATCATACATAATACCTAAATATATACATATACTATTATAATTATAAAATATATTAAAAGTGAATATTATTTTTTTAAAGCATTCTTCCTTGCACTTAAAATGTTACCTAATATATGAATTTCCACAACAAAATAGTATAATCCCTTTGCGCTCCTGAATATCTATTGGTAGTATTATTGGAAGATGATGAGTTCTTTAGTCTTTAAATAAACAATAATTATCACTCAATATATAAATATTATAATATATTATAATAATATACATATTAAATATAATATATATAATATATATAAATTATATTAATATATATATATATATATATAATAGTAATTAATATATATTATATAAATATATATATTAAATATAATATAAAATATTATTATATTCAATATATAAATATATATATATTATAAATTAATATATATATAATATATATTATATATATATATAATCTAATATATATATATATATATAATATATGATATATATAATATATTATCAGTCACAGCGGTTTACCGTGAGTGAGAACATAGAGAGGCACGAGACCTTGCCTCATAAAAAGAAAATAAAAAGCAATTATATATAATATTGTATAAATATAAATAATTCTAAAATAGTCAAAGTTTTAATTACTTTATTATAAAATTGATATAATGATTATAAAAGTGTATAGAGCAATGTTAACGCTTAATTTTAACAGTTGAGAGTGAGTGAGAACAGAACACTTTCATAATATTCTGTCACTAATGATCTGAAACACAGTATATTATATTTCATAAAGAGAGGATGTCAATAATTGACTGGAGGAATTTCGAGTTTGGAAATGCGCCTCCAAGAAATGATGTCAGGGATTTATTATGGAATGGCTTGTCAAAACAGCTGCGTATGTTCACTGGCCAACGTAAAAGAAACCGTTATACGGAAAATTATTGTATTTCTTTTTGCTAATACATTACTTACTTAATAGCTCATGTTCACAATGAAAAGAAATATTTGCTAAATTTGGCAATTCTACTCAATAAGTAGAGTGCAACCGCTGTTGCAGAGAATATATGATGATAACAGCAATTAAAGGCATGTTAGAATTTTTTTAGTTTTTAAATATTAAAGTAATAAAAGAATAAGAAATATAATAAACAGTATATATATATTTAATGTAATAAAAGAAAGGTAATATAAATATATATATATCTGGTCAAATGAGAGAGATTCTATAATTACTATACGGTGTATATATAATTAATAATCATATATAGTAAATAATCTAGTGAAGTTACTTTTTAATTATAATGGTAGGAGTGGGATGTATATATATATATGAGAGATTATTACTTGAATACGTTTAGGGTGTAATAATTAAAAAGCTGATTTATTAGGATAGGGTAGAATGATAGTCCTTAATAGAGAGATTGGGAGATAGGAGGATAATATATTATTCTATCATAATATATAATATATATAATAGGCCAAAGTTACTTAACGCCCCAGACGGAACGGGAGCTCGGATCAAAAAAAAATTTCACAGGTAGCATCTAAGATACATAAATAGATGGCCTTAGTCGGAGAGGTAACAGGAGAGAAAGAAAATATTTTTTGTTGTTTATTTTGTTTTATTTTTTTATTAGCCTGTTTGTTTGTTTGTTTGGAGTGAAAATATGAATAATTATGATTATAGATTATTTGATCAATGTAAAGGTATACAGGCGAGAGCAATGTAGGGTGAGTACTCGGAGGCATGAAGATCGGGGAACACAAGGGGGGACCGTGTTTTTTCTCATAGGTCCAAAAAGTGCGTCGAGGTGACTGAAAAGACTGATTTGGAACAAGAACAAGGTGCGTTTAGGAGTGGTTAGAGGATGTTGTGGGAATCAAAATCTTTACATGTGAAAACCACAGTATAGTGGAGAGGGGCGGAGGATACCCGACCGCGAACACAATAGAAGAACCGAAGACAAGAATACCTAAAGAGGTCAGAAGCGGGATAGTGCCGGATGTTATGCGCACTTCTTGCCGAAAGGGGGGCGAGAAATAGCCCTACCGGTAATGCACCGTAGTAATGCGCCCCGGAAGTTGAGGACCGGAGAGTACCACGGGAAGACCTGGCTCTCATACTGCATCGGTGCGGGTAATGTGTATGTCTAGTCGCCTTGAGATCAGTATTCCTTTTTAATTATCAATTTCCTTCGCTTGTTGGTGGAATAATAGGGTTCCCTTCAAGGAATGAGAAACTCCGAAAAATAGTAATTTACCTTTTAAATTGGCTAACTGTGCTACGTTGATATGATTTGTGGAGAGATCTAGTGTTTTGTTTTGTAATTATTATTCATTTCCCTGATACTTGCTCTCCACTTCATTGTTCAAGAATTTGAAAAATATTATTCCAAATGTGAAAAATTTTTTTTATTTGCGAGAAATGTGGCCGAGACTCGGCACCGTTCCGTGTGGAGGCGTTAAGTTTAACTTTTGTATGACTCATATTAATTGATGAATTATATTACTTACCCTTAGGGTGTATTTAATTATATAATCAATAATATTATTATTTTATATAATTAAAGAATTTATGTATATATGTATAATAATAAAGAATAATTAGAATAGGTGTAGTATATATGTAGGTACGAAGGAAATGAATAGTGTGTAGATATAATTGAATTATGAGAATGAGATAAATTATATAGTAAGATATGGTATGGAGTAGGTAGTACCACTACTAATTACCATATACTCATATTTTAATTATATAGTGGCGGAGAGAAGGAGAGATGAGAAGAGAGGAATGATGAAGAGATGTTATGAGTAGAGGTGTAATACGACAAAAAATTATAATCTACTATTGATGAACCGAAGGATTGTTGCCAAGTGATAATAGATAGTGCGAAATGAAGAAAAATCCAAGATGGTGTGTGAAGCCGTCACAATGCGGAGACAGATCTCGTATAGTTCGTAATGCACGAGTATAAGAGATTATGAAGGGTGTGAATAGTAAGGCTGTATATTATGAGACTCTAGGAGACCAGCCAGTCCAAAATCAGGGTTCACATAGGTGTTTTAAGTGAGCTCGTAGTGAACACTGCAAGGTTAGACCTAACGCCATTCCAGTTCGGTCCTATAGGAGGAATATCTGATTGTTAGGTCAATTATGCGTATTAAGAATCACAACGTCGTTTTACGTAGTACAGCATGAATTGGGTCCACTGGAGTATATAAAGTATTTATGATAGTGAGTAGTATACGGTTTTGCGTTTGCTAAAGGTGATGTAAAGGGTTAGAGCGGCGATAACATCTGACACAGTGCAGGATTACAAGACAGAGAAGTAGAGATATGTAATGAGATCACTCATGCAAACACCAAATGTTTAGTGTGTGGATAATAGGCTCAGAAGGCTTCTCGCTGGTGAGCAGAAGTATGTGTAAGAAAATACGTTATAGATAGAATGATGGGTAGAATGTCGAAGGAGACACATCTCATCACCGGTTTTTCATTGATGTGGCGCGTAATAGGTTGTTGAACTTTTATACACATGAGGAGGGAGCTGAAGTTTTATCGTTGCTGTGACTCTGTTATTAGTTATTGGCGAACCATTTAATCAAAGCAGGTTAGGTGACAAGTTGGATGTGCTATTGTATTAATTGCAGATTTAACCTACGTATAGAAGATAGATGTTTCAAGGTGTTTCCCTGGTAATATTAGTAAAGAAAGTGATGTATTTTCAAGGTTTAGAATGTTTCTAATAGTTATTATTATTCAAATGATTCAGGGTTTTTGAGATGGAACAATTCGCTCTGTCACACTCGATTGAGCGTGTATGCAATCGGGCTTTAGGTATAATGAGAAAAATTGTATGAAATGAGGAATGGATTAACAAACCGGTTTATTAAAGAGAGTTTTGGTGTGGTGTGCAAGAGAATTGTGAAGTATAAATGTATCTATGAGATTATTTGAGATTGAGAACGAGGTTTTTCATGTGACTTTTGAGCTTTATTGAAATTTGGATTTATGCGGAAAAGTTTACACGTTCGGATAATAAAAGGAATATTAATAAATAGTATTGTAAATGTTATTATCCTTAATACGGTTTGAGAGTATTATTTCAAGGGATGTCAGAAAGGAAATTGTCATTGGTAGTGAAGCGAGTTGTGGAGTATATCGCATTGGGAAACTTTAATTTATATCCGACCATTCGGATACCCTCGAGCGGAGGTAGAACAGCGCAAGCAAACAAGTAGAGAGGAAGAGATTACGTTCACGTCGTTAATATGATAACTGAATAGTCTTTATTAGAAAGGAAGTAATGATAGTAATATTGATTATGAGGTATACTAAGATTATCTGAGAATATATAGGTGACTCATAATATAAATAGGAAAGTGAATGGCGGTAGTTTTGGTAATGGTATGATGGCATTGAGATTGTAGCCCTACAACCTTAGTAGGCGTACTATTATATTACCATATAGGGATCGAATACCTCTATACATTTGACGATGTTAACTCAATATGTATATGGGGAGTATTATAGAGATGTCACCTGATCTCGTGTATAGCGGCTTACCTACCTTAATGATAAGCTTCATTAAGGGTGTAATTTTCTTGCTAGAGGTCCTCATGTCACGCCACATTCTCTCACTTTATTTCCAGGTTACAACGAAGCCGCCACTGGGGAGCGAGGTGGAGTTATGATGACGGTAGTTAAAAAAGGCTGGGCTTTTTCCTTTCGACTTTTGTCACAAATGATAAACACTTTACATTATAATATTATAATCTATAGCATTTATTTTTTTATATTATTCTCGAATATGCCTGAATACTATATACATATGAATCACACTATCTTAAACCTTATTAATATATATATATATATTATATATATATATATATATAAAATAGTATATATATATATATATATATATATATATATATATATATACTACAGTACTATATAGGGAGTAATAAAGAAGTATATTAGATATATAAAATTAGTAAAATAGTAAATACTAAATAAATAGAATATATATAAATATATATATATTTATATATATATATTATATATATATATAATATATAATATAATATATATATATATAATATTGTATATAATAGCTATATATTTATAATATATATATATAATAATATATAAATAATTTAATATTATATTTATAATATGATATATAAATATTTATTATTATATAATTATATGATTATATAATTATATGCAGTTCTAGTTATTGGTAGATTTTTATGAGGATTTTTATTCAAAGAAAAAAAATCAATTTTTTGATATTATATTTTTGAGATTTTTTTTTGGCGACAAAGAAAGCTAAAGTAATACAGCGCGAAATATATATATTTTGATATTAAAACAAATAACTTTTATTTATTTTTAAAGTTTAGATTATAGTATTATTTTGCTAAACACACTACCTAGAACTCTAGGCGCTCTGAGTTATCAAAATCTTAAAATAGGCCCTATATAGACTACGACAAAATGAAAGAACGATTATATAGAGTGTATTATTTTGGTAAATTGAGATATAACTTACATGCAGAAAATAAAATAAACATGTTTGAAACTATAGATCTTATAAAATGATTTTTATTTTAGTGTAGAAATTTGTATAACAGAGTGTTTATAAAGCTTAAATGTATTATTATTATATACTATATTTATATTATATCTATATTTTGAAGTTAAAAATCACTTAAATATACAACAAAAAATATCAAAAAGAATATAGCCAATCTTAAAAAAAGTAAGATGGTCAATTTTAAATTTATTACGTTTTTTATGGATTTATTTGAGAGAAAAATTTTCATTATTTATTGATTTTATGGATTTATTACAAATATAGATTAGCGTATCCACGCGAATAATATATTATTATGTAAAAATACAAACTTTTATTTATTTTTTTTTGAAGTATATCGATTAAGTATAATATTTTTAGTTTTAATGGGTGCTATCCCTCCACTTCCTTAAACTTATAAGGATTTTGAGAGGAAAATTTACTCTAAAAAATAGTAAGATAATTTTACTAAAAGACAAGTAAATAGAGTGTTATATATTGTTAATAATGATAAAATTATTACAATTTAGTGTTATATATAATATATTAGAGTAATTATCGAAAACTCCTTCTAAGGGAGTTTGAGACTTATAATTATTAAAGTAGTATGAATATTGAAACAGTAGGAATTGTTATTGTTATTTGCTCACTATTAATATTTATTTATAATTAAAATTAAATCACTTAAATATCTCGTAATAAAATTAGAAAATATATATATATATATATAAAAAAGTCACACTTTATATCCCCAAGTCAAAAAATCAAATTAGCAATTTCCTGACCCCAGACAATCAAGTGAAATTTTTTAGTATGGAAAAGATTGAATAGTTTTTAATCCCAGTTCTCTTTTTTTTCACTAATTTATTAACCTATTCACAAAGTATAAAATATGCTATAATCTCGAGATTTATTCCAATTTCCAAAGTATAGTTTGGAATTTATTTTTTAAATTGAATTATTGAGGTAGTGATAATTTCGTAGTGAGAATAAAAATAAATTATAAGAATTAAACTATAATTATCATAAAGGCAAATTCTAACTCATGGTTATTCAAATATATTCTACACTATAAAAAGTTCACAAATAGATTCACTTGATTTACAATACATGTTTTCATTATTATCTGCATGTATAAATTAATATTATCATTATATTATCAAATAACATCTATCCACTTTATAGTGTTGAGCTGATTTATCATTGTGATCATAGACTATAAGCCTAATTTTAAGATTTTGAAACAAGTTTTAAGTAGAGTGGTATAAAAATTAATAACTTTTATAATCGAACTATTAAAATAATTCCATCTAACTTCATTATCATTTTCTCTGTGACGATACGCTTTCTCGCTCAAAAAACATTCAATAAAAATATTATTCCAAGATATAATCCAAAAAAATACATAAAATTGAAATTTAATTCTTAAAAAAAATAATCTCAATAAAAATCCCTAGCAATGACCCTGTAACTATAAGGATGGCACTGAGGAAAAAAATCAATTTGATTTTTCAAACATGATTTTTTTTTATCATCACCACTCTTAATTTTATTTGCTTATAATAATCATATACTTAAATTTGTTGTGCGATTTATTTATTGAATATATTTTTGCTTTATTTTATATTTATTATAGTATTTTAAATTATTTTTTGTAATATGTTATAAGTGATTTAACTTCTAATATATAGATAATAAGAAGAATTTAATTAATAAATTAAATTAATAATATAGCAAGGCTACTCTGTTATAAATTTCTACACTATTTAAAAAATGTCAACAAAGAGATCATGATTCAAACATGTTATCATTATTATTTCTGATTTAAACAAAAGTATCACTACTATTATAGAGGTTGTCAGAAATGAGACAACACACTTTATAACTAGATTGGCTAAGGGGAAGTGGTCTTATATATATACAAGATTATGTGCAGTACTTGGATCAAAGTGATTGGTGGTGTCATAATTTAGTCATGCCAAAATTGTGAGATCTCTTGAGAGTGACTGAAGTGCACCTAGTCGGTTATATAAGAAAATAATAATACTAAGTAGTAGTTTATCGAAAATAACTTAAATAAAGAATAAGAGATTTTTGTGTTGCAAATATACTTGAAAAATCGCGTGACCGGGAGACGCCACGAAGAATATACAATATATAATAAATCAGAAAAAATATACGAAACTCTGTACAGCTGCGCACCTACATATCCTTTTAAAAATTTCCAACGTTCCTAACACTAGCTACTTTTACGCCACTACTGAACTACTTAAACTACTTATAATTTCCTTGTGCGTTTGACTTGACTCCGAGCTATGGAACTCAACTACACATACTACTGACTACTACACTAAATAATACCATTAATAATGCAAGTAATAGAATAACATAGATATTGATGGAATTGACTATAATTAGATAAATTTTTTAGATAATAATATAACTTAGAGTAGTAATGCAATAATAGTAATCAACAAAAATAAGTAATAGATAATAAGAAAATAAATAGATATAAAAAAAAAATATATTAGTCACAAGATGTCAGTTTTGCAAAAATTCTAGAAAAAAGAAAGTTAATGAATATAAAGTTAAATGAATGATGTGATTAAAGATAACTAGAAATTAAAATGTAAGTTTTTTAAATGTCTCGAGAGCATATATATCATTTCAGTAACGAATTGTAGGAGAACCAAGCCAGAAAATAGATGAAAAATGTAGGATAAGCAAAAGCTATGCATATACTCTCCCTTTACACATAATGAGATGGGAATGGCATATAGAGAAATAACATCTACATACGAAAATCCAAATGTGCGCAAAAGAAATGGAGCAAAATGAACAATTTGAACGTCCTCATCAAGCCACATCAGCATCTCTTTTTTAATTTGAGCTGATAACCATTTTCTTTAGCAATAGCAATATAGTATGAAAGAATTAAACACAATAACGAGCAGCATATGGTCTTCACAGACGAAAATGGATATAGGCAGCAAAGTAAGTCAGGAAAGTATTATCATAACTATTCCACTGTGTGTGCCAGGTCATATAGCCAACAGAATCTAAAGGGAAATATAAAATGATGTTTAAAGCATTTCTGAGAAAAAGCATTCTGTAAGAGGCTAATCTCCTTTCACACAGCTGTATAAGTTTTATGGGATCTATGAAATTGTATTCGCAATCAGAACAAATGAGAGAATTTATTAAAAATACATAGTAGAAGGGTCATTCGACATATTGACATCAATATTATTTTAATAAATTGACAATGTTCAGGTAGATACCACAACCACAAAAATAAAGAAAAAAATACACCACAAAGGTTTCAAACAAAAATGAGTAGAGCATGTAATGAAAAGTTATCATATCCTGTTGTGCCAGTCAAAATTAATCTAAAAGGGAAATATAAAATAATTGAAACATATATTGGACTTGATACTTAATCTTCAGCTTGTTTTATGGATCTAAATTTAGCATCAGAATTAGGTATGAAATATATAGAAGCTCAAAAGAATATTGACATCACAACAATGTTCAGGCAAAATAAAATAACCACTTATATCTTGAACAATTTAGAAATTTATGACATTGAGATGAGTAAATTTGAAATTATTAATAATATCTAATCACATTGGCTTTGCTCCACGACCTTTTTTAACTCTTAAAATCCAAGCTACTTTCACCTTAAGTTTAATCCAGTCTGAGGAAGAATCTATCAGTTTATCCGTTGCATTTTTCTCTTGTAATTTTATGGACATGACAGGTTTATTTTATATAATTTCCTCATTTATCATTTTCTAGTTGATATATATTCCATATTTTGCTGTGGCCAATGAGTCTTATCTTGATATAAAAAATTCTGGAACTGTACTCCATTCCTTGGTGTTCAAAAACTCATTAACAGATAAACCTTTACTTGCTATGTCTGCTATATTCAACTTGCTTGGTACATAATTCCATTGCCTTTTATCTCTTTGTGATCTTATTTAAGAACTCTATTATGAACAAACTTCTTAAATCTCTTTGATTCATTTTTTATATATTGCAATACAATGTGGCTATCAACCCAGAAGTATTCTTTGTTTATGTTCAAATCTGACACAGTTTTTAAAGTTTGTTGAACGGTAACAGCTAGTTTTGCTTCACTCAGCTCTATTCTAAGAATTGTCAACATCAAATTTTTGTTTAATAGTATCAATCTAGTTTTAGATATCACTAAAGAACAATTTGCCTCATCATTTTCTCCTATGAATCTTATGTATGATACTGCAACATAAGTAATTTGTGAACCATCTGAAAAGTAATGGATTTCAATACTATTGTACTTTGAGCAGTTTGGATTGGATGACCTTGGTATTTGAAAGTTATTCAACTTATGAATGTTAGTTACCCATTTTATATAACTTTTTTTTTTTTTGTATCTATTGGAATTTCCTCATCCCAGTCTATTTTTTTATCACATAATGTTTGAAATATTTTCTTTGCTGGCACAAGTATTGGATTTATGATACCTAATGGGTCATAAATTGAAAATATACAACTAAGAGTGCCTCTCTTGTTTTGTTCTTTTTGCTCAATATTTATTCTAGCTTTTATAAGATCATTTTCAGGATCCTAATTTAAACCGAATGATTTTTGAGCAGGCAGTTTATCCAAAGACAAATTTATTTCTTTAAAACTCTTACTCAAGTCTACATTGTCTATTTTCTAAAAAAAAAAAAATCCCTTGAATTACTTGCAACTCCATGCAGTTTGAACCTACTAATTTGAAAAAATTTTTTTACCTCTTTATAAACTCTTGTAACTTCTTTTTCAGAACTTACAGATTTTAAGCAGTCATATACATAAAAATCACTAAACTTTTGCATTTCTTTAACCTCTGTAGTTTGTTTTAAAACATAATTTCCTATTGAAGGGGAACTAACACTACCAAATTTATATACTTTGACTATATTCGTCTGTACCTTTCTATAAATTTTCATTTGGGAACAATAGGAAGTACAAATAGTCTTTATCTTCTTTAAGCACTTATATTTGGTAATTCATTTGCTTAATATCAGCTATAAAAGAATATTTCTCCTGCCAAAACCTTAAAATTATGCCTTGTAAGTTTGAAATGAAGTCAGGGCCAGTCCGTAGACTATTATTCAATAAAATACCATTGTATGGTAAGAAAGCATGGGCGTAGGCAAGGTTTCATTTAGGGGGGCAAAGGTTGAGTGATATATATATATATATATATATATATATATATATATATATATATATATATATATATATATATATATATATATATATATATATATATATATATATATATATATATATATATATATATATATATATATATATATATATATTGTAACGCCAGAATGATAACTCACATTTATTAATGGATCGCCACCACTCAGGAGCACATCTAGCTGATACCTGAGATCTGGACTTGGGTAATAAACTATTAAAACAAACAACACAAATCCAAATAGCAGATACCAGGAGCTTTATGCCACTCCGTATTAGTTCTAAATTGACTACAAAATAATAAGAGGCTAAAGACCCAATAATATCAAGCATGAATGATGTACCTAATAATTCTCTAATATCAATGCAGTACTAACACGGTACAAGGGGTTCAAACTCGATAACACGTATATAAGAAAATATTTATTAAATAAATAAAAAAATATATATTACTTGGTTCCAATTTGAAAACTAGCGTGATGTCAAATCCTATACCTCCAACCAGATAATAAATTATTATGAGACAGAAGGGTATAGCAAATGTCAAACAAAGATATCTAAACAAAATATTATGAATAACGAAAATATTATCAATAGATCCAATCCTATACCTCCGATTGTATGATAAGGCTAACATACAAAAGAAAATATATAGCAAAGGATAAAATATTTTAACACTAAAATATTATATGCTATCACAGTATTAAATGAAAATCTAATCCTACAATTCCGATTGTATAATAAGGTATATTATACAAAAGAAAGTTTATGGGAAAAGATAAAAAAAATAGTTAAATAAACAAATAAATAAATATTCAATATTCAATACTTCTATTAAGATCAAATAAACACGGATTAAATTCTGATACTAATACTCTCTATCAAATAAAAAAAAATTATTATCTAACCAAAAATTATTAGTAAAAGAAACAAACAAATTAATCAAGTAAAATAAATAAAGGAATATTTAATATTTCAATTAGGATTAAAACAAGATTAAAATTCTAATCCTAATACTCTCGATTAAATAATAAACAAATATTATTCAATCAAAAATTATTAGCAAAAGAAACAAAACAAATTTCTTAATTACGTTGGACTGCTAATAAAATAAATGTTTGTCTAGTGGATATTTCAAAATGCAAAGTACTCGGAATGATTTAAAAGAACAACACATCTAATATAATAGGAAACTTACTGTTTGTTACAGGACCTCAGGTACATCCATAAAACAAGACACTTTATAAAAGAAAAAAAAAAAAAAAAAAAAAAAAATTTAAACACTTAATTTTCACAATCGATACAAAAATTACAGACCGAAACAGAACACAAAAAACATATACTACTACAATTTATGCAAGAAATAAATAATCGGATTTTCGTCGTCATAAATTATATACACAAAAAATATCGTCTGCCAGACCAAATGCGTAGTACCCAACACCATAGATAGAAAGTGGATTAAAATCACGCAGAAATGACAAACCTGACTTTACATACTCAAATAAAATATCATGGATACTTTATTATCAAATCACATGCAAAATGAATTTAGTAACAATGCGCAAACTAATATTTATTAAAGTTTTTTTTAGAAGAAATGACCTACCTTCTAATTATGAAGAGTGGGCGGGGCTTAATCAGAACACCTTCTTAAATTACCTTGCAACAAAATAAAAAAAAATACGAAAAGAATCTGATAAATGTTAAAAGACAACGTTTATATACAATTAGAACACACCAATGCAAGCAGTAAGGTTTATATTACATTCATATTGCATGTTAAAGTCATCCTTAAGAATTTTTTGAAATTAAAATTTAAAATAAAATCTTTTCACAAAACAAAATATTGGCTAAAATAATAATAATAATAATAATAATAATAATAATAATAATAATAATAATAATAATAATAATAATAATAATAATAATAATAATAATAATAATAATAATAATAATAATAATAATAATAATAATAATAATAATAATAATAATAATAATAATAATAATAATAATAATAATAATAATAATAATAATAATAATAATAATATAATAATAATAATAATAATAATAATAATAATACATAAAGAAAATGCCCAACCTTTCCTTAACTCTGTTATAATTTTATTATTATTATTATTTTAAATAAATAGTTCCATAATAAATAAAAATAAAACTTGTATGCATTTATATATATATATATATATATATATATATATATATATATATATATATATATATATATATATATATATATATATATATATATATATATATATATATATATATATATATATATATATATATTATATATATATATATATATATATATATATATATATATATATATATATATATAAATATTTGTTAAATTCTCTATGATTTGAGAATTTAGAAATTTTGTCGTAATCGTAAAGAAGCGATTTGTACATCTTTTGCATTCACAATTCCGACAGACTTATGAGTTATGACTCCCAAGTAAGTTCCGTCCAGAGGGTAATAATTGGTACGGATGCGTTCACAAAAACTTTTATTGGTAAATGCTAATGACATCGTCCTGGAAACATATATATAAAACAATACTATAATTTACAATTCTAAAATCTAATAAATAACATAAAATAATAAACATATTTACACAATAAAATAATCATTTTACTCTTTACAAAAAATGCACTTGCAAGATATTTGTACATTATTCACTACTAGATTTAACTCTATAAAAATGATAAATACCTTGATTATAGCCTCTATTAGCCTTCGCTAACTTATTTGTCCTTTATTTATTTAATTACATGATGTAGTTTATTAAAGTTTGAATTTTATTTTTCTCTCTCAAAAAAGAATGACTTCCTTCTATGAATATTTTGCTGCAAGTCGCGAAAGATCACTCCCTTTCACTCATGCGCAATTTGCTGCATTCTTAAATGATGCAACAACATTTAACATTCTTCCCTTCTCATTGAAATGTTAAATATTTTTTTTTAACTTTACAATTCTATATAATAAGAAAAACAAACAAAAAAACAAAAAAAAATGAAAAATTACTTTTCCTTTTACACTTAATACTATGAAAGTTTATTTCATCATGGACAAAAAGATTCTCAAAACTCATTTTAAACATTCAAATATAAAACCTAAATGCAACTTCCTTTGCGCTATTAAAATATAGAATCTAATTCTATCCTTCTTTACAATTTCTTTAAACAAAATAGTATGTTTCAAGATTTTATCTTGTATTTTGTTTTCACTTTGTTTTGCACTCTTGTGCCCTTTCTTTATTTTTATAGTAAAATTTCTTTTTGTGAAAAATACTTCTGCTTCCTTGTTTTCGTCTTATTTATGTTTCAAGTTTTTTTGTAACTTCTTTGAACCTTATTTCTTCTTTCTTTATTAAGAGGTTTTCTCTTACTTTGTTTTTCTTTCTTTGAATTTTGAATTAAATCTATATGGTTTTTTAAACTTTTATCTTTGATATCTTCAAACTCATTTCTCTCAAATGTTGACTTTTTTATTTTCCTTACAAATAGTTTCTCTCATACTTACTAAATTGCATTCATTTTGCGAGAGAATATCTTTAAAACCGTTGTTTTTATTTTTAGGAACTTCTAATTTTTCTTCCATAATTTTATTTCTATTTGGAAGAGACTTTACTGCTTTAGTTTTAACTTTCGAAGCTTTGGATATGGTTTCTTGACAAGGCTTAAGCAAATTGCTTTTAAAATTCGCATTCGTTCTACTAAGAGTGCTTGTCATTGACAAAGTTTCATTTTTAGAAAGCTTCATTTCCATATCTTCCACCTCTATCTTTATTTTAATAGCTGAAGTGTTTGATACGTTGTTTTGCAAGATAATACTTTTAAAAACGTTATTTTCAAGAACTAATTTTTCATTTTTAGTTTTAGAAGCATTTAAAACATCTCCCATAGTAATTTTTTCAACAAATGAATGCGGATTACTTTTAAAATCCACTCTAATGTACTCATTCTTATTTTTACTAGAATTCGTACTGCTAAGTTTACTTATTGAAAATTTATTTGAAAGTATGTCTTTTGCATTTGTGTATTTTGTTCCTGATTTTAACTCAAACTTAGTTTGTAAGTTATTTTTCTCATCTTGCATATGAACATCCACTGCTGCAGTAGTTTCTTCTGCAACTGTGAATTTCAACTTTGTTTCACCAGTTTCTTCTGGTTTTATTTTTATTTCTTTTTCTATACTTGATAGTATGTCAATATTATTCTTATTATTGCTCAATAATTCCCTACATTCTTTTTCATAAATGAATTGCTGTTTTTTGTCAACTAATTTTTTTACTTCCTTTATTTCTACTAAAAGGCTGTCTAATACCTCTTGTACCTTTAACTTTTCATATATATAATTTATTTGTATTTACTTCAAATTACAATACACTATGAAATAATAATAATAATTTGTAATCTTTCTTAATTTTTTTTTCAATATTGCCAATAATATTATTATTTATATCGTTAAGAGGTCAATTTAATATTTTTTATACCTCTTCTTATCTTTTCGATATATGAGGAGCTATAAATTTTATTAATTATACTATATTCCATTTCAGAATCTATTTACCAAAACTCACAACAAATATTGGTTGCATAGTTAATCAGCTTGCAACATGTAATATTTCACTAAATTATATTTTGACCATTATAAGAACAATAAATTTTATATATATATATATATATATATATATATATATATATATATATATATATATATATATATATATATATATATATATATATATATATATATATATATATATATATATATATATAATGCTAAATAGAGTTCGTATATGTATATATATATATATATATATATATATATATATATATATATATATATATAATATAATAAGTATATATATATATATATATATATATATATATATATATATATATATATATATATATATATATATATATATATATATATATATAAGTAGTATGTAAAACGGGGCAACCGGGCCACCCCCTCATTTCGCTCGGAGATGTCCCGGAAGACGCTTCGCTCCCCGTTTCCCCTACTACTTGTAATTGTTTGTTTAAGACTTTAAGGGAATGAAATTGAAAAAAGATTTTAATCAACGAAGATGTAATATATATTTTTTTAATTTTGTTACGAGGCCTACCTCCTCATTTCACTCGGAGGTGTCCTGGAACTCTAGCTTTTCCCAACTACTTAAAAAGAATGAAGTTGAAAATTGATTTATAATAAAAAAAATTATTTAATAAATATGGAGATATTAATTGAACTTGATGATAAAAAGTATTCAATTATTGGAGGAAGTTTATTCAAAGGAGACATTCCAGTACGTTGTTCATTTTGTAAGAGCCTACAAACACTTATGGTTCAAGATTGTGGACAATTCTATAATTTTTGCCTGACTTTTAAAAAATTATTACAAAGTTCTAAAAATGAATATGATAACCGCAATTTAATAAATACGTATAAAAGATATGAATATAATGGTGAATCTTATCATTCGCAATATACGCAAAATAATAATAAACCATTAAAATATTCATCAAGAATATATTTAGAGAAAGTTATCGATAAATATTATAAAAACAATAAAGATATAAAAAATAATTATGACAAAATATTAAATCTCAATGATGAATTAGAACAGACCCATCAGCAGTTAAAGTGTTCAGAAAGAAAAAAATCCATAAATGTTCATTGTAAATTGTTTAAACTGTTACAATTATGTGGTGTCAAATGTAATATATATAATTTTCAGAAAGTTTCTAATAAAAGAGAAATTACATTAAATGAATACAATGAAATGTGGAAGAAAATATGTCAGATTCAGAAATGGGATTTAATCAAGTAAAAGGGATATAAGCATTATATTTAAAATTTTTAAATATAATTTTTCCCCTTTTATTTTTAATTCAGTAAATATTTTACTAAGGATATGTAACCGATCAAGATTTTTAAATGATTTTCAAATTCTTCAATATTTTCTCTATTGAAGAATTTTACATCTAGGAGTTCTTTAATTCTATCAGTATCTGCATTAATAAAACAAAGGTTTTGTTGTCCCCTATTTCTACATCCTTTAATTCTATTAGTATATGCATTTATATTATGTTTATTACTTCTTTCATGAATTTTAAAATTTTTAATATTAATATGACAAACTTTACAGTAATTCCTATTTTTTATTTTTTCATCATCTGAATCATCATCATTTTCGATTTTCTTTACCGAACAAGTTTTTAAATAAGTCCGAATCTTAACAAATCTTATGTACTGATTTAATTTATTTGAAATAGTTTCTAATTCCTCAATATCATTGCTAGTAAAGGTTTTATCTAAATCTATGAGTTCTTTCGTTCTTTCAGTGTTTATTGAATTACAGATTCGGCAAGTTACCATTTTATTATAGATTTTTTTATTATAAGTCAAATTTGAAAAAAAGTTTATGAAAAATTAATTTGATGATAATCTCCACCAATATATTGCATTTTAATATTGCTTTCATTGAAAAATTTAATTTTAATCGTATTGACTCAATGCTTTCATCGGAATATTCAACTTTTGTATGGTTTTAAAAATAAACCCTCGCCAGTTTTTCGACGAGGGTATGGCTTTAACAAAAAGACCTTTTTCATTTGTTTTCTTTTTTTTCATTTGAAGGTTATGCTTTCTAGTTTCTTCTAATTGCTTTTGAGCTGTTTTTTTTATCATTTACAGTCTTTGCTATAGCACTAGCTCCACCAGCAAGAGAACCGATTGCAGTGGCAGCTGCTAATAATGTTGGAAATATTATTAAAAATCCTCCGTGTTTTGCCAAAGCTCTTACTTGTGATATGCTTAATTTTAAATTAAATGGTATACCTTTTAAAAATTTAGCTTTTTGAGTTTGAGTTAGGAGAAGAGATATATTTCCTTTAGGCTTTGGATTAATTCTAAATGATATAAATTTTTTATTTACTGCGTTGTTTAACTTCTTTACCTGATTCGGTGTAAGATATACTTTCATATCGTTGTACGTCATTTATATAAGAAGAAAAAAAGTTATTATATATAAAATTTTATATATAATTTTGTCCTTTTTTTTAATTATCTTAATTTTTATTTAATTCTCATAGAGTTTTTTAAAGAGGTGGGGGAGCAGCTCCCCCACCAACCATAATTATGATATTTTTAAAATAATTATGATAATTACGTAGAGGTGGGATGAGCAGCTCATCCCACCAACTATAATTATCTTAATTTTTATTCAATTCTCAGAGTTTTTCAAATTTTGTTTTTTTATAATTTTTATATGCTTATTTTTTAAATTTCATATTTTTTATAATTTTTATATTTTATTAGAAGTAAATTGAGTTTTTATTCTTCCACATTCTAAGCATGTACCTCTAAGCATACTACTTTTAGAAGTCATAACCTTTTGAACATTTTCAGTATTTGTTATTTTCCTACAATGAACACAATAATACCTCATTTATTTAAGAGAAAAAAAACTAATAAACGATATTCATTTTATTCCCATCAGATTCTAATTTCAAAATTCGATCTGATAATACTAATGCATAACCTATTGTAGACTTTAATATATTTTTCTTGAAAGTTGCTCGTATTTTGATATCTGTGACTGAGTTTTTTAATTTTTCAGATTGTCTACTTACATCAAATACTAGCAATGGATACAAATTTTGATATTCTATTAAACTAATAGAATAATTTTCTTTATTAAGTATATGATTAGAATAATCTGATAGCATTTTATAAGCGGTTGTATAATAATTCTCATTAAAATCAAGTCGAAGATCCATTTCTGGATATCTTTCACTATTTAATTGAACATAGGCGCTAGTTATACTACAATGATCAAATATAGCTGGATTCATAATTTGATTATCGTCTTTGCTTTCTTGAAATGCTAAAATTATAAATCTCGGTTTCTCTGATCCGGCTGTAACATTTAATCTCCAATCGAATTGTTTTTGTCCTTGATTTACTTCTACAGATTCACACTGTCTGTTTAAGAAACTAACATTTAAAACAATTTTGCTCATAATATCATTACTTAATTTTAACATATATTTATCTGTAAGGGTTACATGTGGAATTCTCCAAGCTATTTTCGATAAAATAACTTTACCATCTGGAACTTTATAAACACCATCATCGTTTTTATCTAGAGATTTTAATATACCATCATAATCATATTCCTTTCTTCTTAGAGTTAACTGATGTTTTATTCCATAAATTACTTTATCTGTTTTTATCATAATTTTCACAAAATCCGAATATATGATTTAAAGGAATAGCTTCACTAAAATTTCCGGATGAGTTTTTAAATAAGGCTCTCCATATAAACAGGATTATTAAATTTTGGATATATTTTTCACATTTATCAGGAGCCCACATAAAATTCATGCTTTCTGAATAATTCATAGGTTATATTAAGAGTCCTTTCATAGTTGATGCTTGTCCAGGATCTTGAATATCCTTTAATATTTTTCATTTTCCAAGTTGATAGTAACTCTTGAAATAAATACATAATTCCGTTATTGTTAAATTTATGTATAATTCTCTTTTCCTCACTCCAGTTCGAATTCCCAGGCTGATCCTTCTCAAATATAATCGATCCGTCTTCCTTTTTTAAAGACCCTTCCGATATAAATATAGCTACAAAGTAGTAAATTCATAATGATTTTGAACTGTATTCATATATCAACGGATTTGTTTAAATTAGGTTCTTAGTATAAAGGTTCATAGTCTCGATATTCAAATCTTTTAATAGAGTCATCCGTTTCTAAAGATTCCTTCCAATTTTAATTATGATCCATTTATTACAGAGAAAAAAAAGTTTATGTTGATTTTAAATGTAATCGAATAGTTATTATTTCTCCTCGAAGATTCAATGGTTTATGATTTTGACCAGTAAGCCAAATGTGAATTGAATTAATAGTTGGAATTGTAACCGGCAGATATACTACTGTATTAGGTTTTTCATTCATTTTATAACCAGGGGTAACATCAGGAAAGAAACTATACAAAACTGGTTCTTGCACTCCATTAAGATATGAACCTTCTATAATATCACAATTAACTAAAATAGAATTTACTGATAAAGTATCAACAATATTTTCACCTTCATGTTCACCGATTCCTTCAATAATATCCCATCTAAATCCTAAAAGTTTATTCAATGACTGATTATGATTAAAGTTTATTTTAAGATTAGACTTCTCAATATGAATAATAAATTTCATAGTGATATTGTTCGCTTTAATGTTGAATGCTTATTTTTATCAACTTGTTCTTGAATGTAATCATTAATCATTTGAATCTCATAAGCACCTGTTGGAAATATTATTTCAAATATTTTACCATTATATTCATATACGAATTTATTATCTGATTCTTCTATATTTGGTACTGAATGATACATATCTATATTTAATAACGCTATTTCATTTGTTTTATCCTTATTTATTTAATTTTAAAGAAGGGTAAAAATTATATTTGAAATCGGATGTATTACTAGAAAACACAATGCTCATTTATTACAGAGAAAAAAGTTATTTAAAGATTCTATTATAGCTTTATCAAATATACCTAATCTTAACAGTTCATAATTAATAGCTTGTAACTCATTAAAAACGTTAGTATTACTCGATTTAATTTCTGAAAATAATATTCTATGTCTATTAACAAGCTCATCAAGATCTGAAGATAAAAATTTAAATCCTGTACCAGAAATATCAGGTACGACTCCTACACTAGTTCTTCGAGCAGTATCTCCAATACTGTTTCTTCTTGGTGTTCTTACTTTCTGACGTAATCCTGATTTTAATACATCAAACAATTTATATTCATTATATATTGGTTTAATAAACAAATCATATTTTTTACTCCTATTCGCTTTAACAGTAGTTCCATCATCCTTTAAAAACGCCTTAGTTTGAAGCAGTATTTTCTTATAATTATTATATAGTCATTATTAGAAACTTCTCCAGGTTTTTTCAAGGTTAAAAGTTTCCATAAACCTTCAGTACCTATATATTGATGGCCATCAATAATTAAATTATTACCAACAATTTTAACTATTTTATTACCCAATTTAAAATCTACACTTCCTTCAATAGCTTTAATACCTAATGCGTTGTCATATTTACCATAAGAAAATATTGTTTTAAAATATTTTTCTGATATTTTTCCTAAATCATATCCAGGAGTACTAGCTGATGCTGGTACATCTTTAATAGCTAAAGGGATTCTTTCTACTCGTAGTTATAGCAGGTATTGTTGATTGACTTTGAAGTATTTCTTTTTGATGTGTAGTTATATCCTTAATCGGTTCAATTAATGGTTGTAGTAGTTTAATATTTTCTTGATAGATATCTTGTTCACCTAATTTCTCATTTAAAAATCTTTTCTGAAGTTTCTTTCTAATATTTACTAAATCAGATTTTTCTTTAATATTAACATATGCCATTTATTATAGAAAAAAAACAGAAACAGAAAACAGAAACAGCAAACAGAAACAATAAACAGAAACAGAAAACAGAAACAGCAAACAGAAACAATAAACAGAAACAGAAAGCTGTTTCACGTTCTGTTTTACATAGGATATCTGTTTCATAAAGCCGTTTCACGTTCTAAACTTCTGTTAAGTCTTTTTCATCTATCCATGATGTTGTATCATATCCTTTCATTTAACAAGTACTTTACCTCCGTTTCGCTTTAATATTTTTTCAACTTCATATAATTCGCTTTTATATTTTGTCATTTCTTGCTCATAAAAACTACCAATAATTTCTTCATTATTCATATCCTTAATTTTATAAGTTATAGGATGTGTTTTCAATACTCTCAATATAATAAATACTTCTTCGGTAAAGTTAGGAAGATAGCCTTTCCTAAAATCTTTATACTTTCTACTGATTCTAACTCTGTCTCCTATTCCAAATTTCGGTTTTCTAAGGTCAATCTTTGCAGGAGGAAATAAATTTTTATACACTATTTTTTTATTCTTTGCAAGTGATCCTTGATCTGGAGACATTTTAAAACTTCTGTGATAGCTTGTATTATAATTTTTAACTAAATATGGAAGTATATCAATCCATTTTTTCGTATTGTTTTCAGTAAAGTATTTCCACATTTTAGTTTTTAGTGTCCTGTTAAATCTTTCTACTACTTGCGCTTTAGTTTCATTTTCTGTAGCGAACCAGTGTATTTCATGTTTCTTAAAAAGTTCTTGAGTCGGTTTGTTTATAAATTCAAGACCTTTATCCGTATGTATTTTTCTCGGGAATCTGTCTTTAAAAATATCTCCAAGGTTAGCGATTGATTCGGAAACTTCGCACGTAAATAGCCCCAACGATGATGCAACGGACAACAATAAATTTATTGTCAGATTCCCTATTATTAAACAAACTCAACAGCGCCCTGTTACTAGAAGCCGAGGGCCGGTGGTAGATTTCCCAAACGTGATGCCTACACCGTTAGAATACACTCGTCAACGTAGACGATCAAGTTTATTATAAAATTATCCCGGTTTTCGGTTTTCGTTGAATAATAAATAACAATAAAATTAACTTAATTAATGCAATAAATCGAATTCATGCGCGGTTTTATGGAGCCTATTTAATCTTTAAATAATTCCTTCGTAAATATTAAAAATACGTAAATCATCGAGAATTTTATAAATTACATCATCGTAAAAACCTTTTTATTTACTTAAAATCCTAACTTCCTAACCTTACTTTAATATCGCTAAATCTTAAAATAACTTTATCTCGTGAGAGAAGCAAAATAAAAATTGACTCAAAAATAATTCTACTGTGGGAACAGTTTATAATTATATTATAAACAAACCCATTTAGTGGATATAAACAACAACATTTTATATAATATAAATATACTATATAAAATGTCTTAGGTTATAGTAAACTTTTGCCAAAGTTGGCCCTCATGACTGTATTTTAAAACAAAATACATACATGTCTGTTAAATAAATTAAACTATAATTATTATGAATTATGAACGTAAGGCCTTATTATTACCTTATCTTTAATTTATACATTTTATTTTATAAATTTATATGCGTGTCATTTTATCGTTATACCTTTATTTTAAACCTTTATCATATTCGAGTACTAATCTTTGTATTGATTTTTTTCAGAGCCTAACCCCTCTTTACTGTAAATATTCTCTGTCTTTGTTATTCCGCTTCTTTTTTTTGTGGTTGTATATTGTTCGTTGGCTGGTTGGTGTGACGGGCATAATGGCAAATTTGTTGGTTATAGGTGCTTCTGCCGCTGTCCTCTTCAGAAATGAAAGGAGTTATCTCAAGAAACATTACAATGTGAATGTGTATGCTGACTATATTGCAGGTCGTCATCTCTCATCTACGGGACTCAGTCAGCGTATGACGACGGAAAATAAAGTTGCTATAATTTGGGATTTGTCAACTATGGCGTGGCAAAAGATCAAAATACAGGATTCCAAATCTCGAGAAGTGTCCGTATTTGAGCCTGTGCATAATTTCTCTGTTGATAATGTTCCTACTATTATGGAAGAGATTACTAAAATCGCAAAAACAAAAAATCCACAGGTGAAGGTTTATTTATTCATTCCCCCAATTTATGATATCTATACCTTTAACCTCAAACGTATTAACAGATAATGGGAATCTTCGGAACTTCTCTCTCTTGAGAACTATCCTCAGCTGTTACCTGAGGCCATGCGTGAACACTCAATCATTGCATATAACAGATTTATGTCCCTACGGAGTTCACATTATATCTGGTCAGATAAGCGCCTTCTCATCGGAAATGATGTCTTGGATCATCACTATAAAAATATCATCCCCTCACCAGCTGAAGATGTAATGTCTCCTCATACAAGATACCTAGAAAAGGAAATTCAACTTTGGACTCCGACCTCATCCCTGATGGACAGCATCCTAATCGCATATTTTTAGAGGCTTTCATGGATTTGTATAGCACGGAATTAAAATATAAGAAAGTTCACCCTAGAATTTCACGGCCACAACCTAGAAATGTTCCTTCCAGACTAAATCCTGGTAGGAATTCTAGACCTCAGCCAAATACTAGTCACGAAGATCAGAGGGAACGTGTCATCCAATCGGCTATTCGTCCTCCCTCTGATGCTCGTGACATTCCTGTTAACGCCTTTGCTTCAACTTCAGGCACTTCATTGTATTTTTTCGGGACCTCGTCTAGAGGTAATGTTCATTCAAGGTCGGGTCAACCTGCCGGCTTTGGACATTCGTCTCAGTTTCCGCGTAATCACCCTTATTCACCAAATCCTTCTACTTCCCATGCATATCCGTCATCTATTCACCAGGGGCCACAGTTAGGTTCAAGTACAGTGTATGATGAAAATCTTGACCCCGCCTCTGTTTCCATACAGCGTACTATTGTACGTTGAGCTATGCGAAATCTCGTATGGGGTAATAGAAGTGTACAACAGCGTGAACGTTTAATTCAGCAGTGGTTTAAAGTGATTAGAGACGAGGAAGCTACTTTTGATAATTTGTCATATTTTGATGACCCTAACATGTATTGATGTCTTCTCATAATTACTATTCCCATAATAATTTATAATCATTCATAATATAATACTTCATAATATAATAATTAATTTAATTAATTAATTTCCATACCTTACCTCAATGCGACTCCTTCCTTTGAATTAGTTAAATCTCTAACGTTCAAAACAAGGGGGGAGCTTAATCTTAACGGGGAGGGATGTAGGGGTGCCTGCATTTACTCCTGGTATAAAATCTCCAATTTAATTTAGTCTTTAATCTTAATTTTCATAAAGTAAGAAAAGAAGAGCTCCAACTCTGTTTTGAATTAGTATAAATGCTCCAATTCTGTCTTTAATTAGTATATACGCTCCAACTCTGTTTTGATAGTATATACGCTCCAACTCTTTCTTTTATTAGTATATACGCTCCAACTCTGTTTTGATAGTATATACGCTCCAACTCTGTCTTTTATCAGTATATACGCTACAAATCTGTTTTTCATTATTATATTCACTTTGTTGAATAATATTATTTAATATACATGACATTATATGAAATTTATGTTTTTCAGTTGATAAATGAGACGAGTTCTCTTAAAATATTAATTTGTTATAATTCTGATTTTCCAACGTATATTTATAAATACATAACAGTGAAGGTTAGTTCCTTTTGTTTTCTAATCATAAGTTAAACAGATAGAGTTTCATGAGCATATTTAGTCATAATAATAAGTACATCACCTTAATCATAAAAATGCTTCTTCTGCTTGCAGTTCACTCCTCACTTACCATTATTCCGTCGCAACATATTGTAACAATTAACAACTTCGTATAAAATAAGACCCCAAATCGGGGTAAGTGTGTATAAGTATAGTCATATACTGAATAATGAAAATATAATTTATAATAACAATGAAAGGAAAATACAATAAAGAAATATATTATTTTTGTTTTAGGTTTTATTTTCAAGTTTGGAACAAGACTTTAGTTCCGGATTTCGATTGCTGGAATTGCCTATTTAAGTTGGGCTTGGTTTTGTTTTATTTTGTTGTGAAAGTCTTTTTGAGTTGACTCTCGTTTCATCTTACCTTTGCCATTCTGTGCTTTGGAATTCTAGATAAGTATAATACTTATTATATCCCAAAACAGATAATTTCCTTTATTGTTCATTCATCGGATGACTAAGTACATAAATCTTTTGGTCATTCGTCTTAGTCTTAAGTTATCCACTCTGTGAATGTTCTTAAACTTACATTCCTTTTTGGATCATTTAAAATAACTCTCACCTCAATCACATGAATGTTCTTTAACTTAGACATTCATGTCTCATCTTCATAGATTATTTGTATATAATTCTGAATCTACCAATTCCTCATTATTGTTGTTAATATTGAAATAAAACAGTTCTTTTTATTGAGTTTAATTAATCCCTTGCTATCATAAAAGAGAGTTCTCTTTTCCTTTTTCAATCTAACATCTCAACCCTCCTTATTTACTCACTGTCCTTGGGTAATACCACAAACAAACAATCCCCCACACCTTGGAAACGCGACCCAGGCATAGGAATAGGGTATCTGTATCAAGGTACAGATATTAAATTGATTTCCATTTTATTGATAGAATCTAAGCAAATTACTATATTAATTGTTTATTTTAGAATTCTACTTAAATTATTGACTTCCGAAATCAATTACCAAACGTGTGTGTGAAACGATTTTTCACACACCGTAACATACATACATACATATATATATATATATATATATATATATATATATATATATATATATATATGTGTGTTTTTATATATATATATATATATATATATATATATATAATATATATATAATATATATATATATATATATATATATATATATATATATATTTCTATATATCTCTAATATATATATATATATATATATATATATATATATATATATATATATATATATATATGTGTGTGTGTGTGTGTGTGTGTGTGTTTGAATTTTGTTTTAATGTTAGGGTCTAATATCTTGCATTAATAGTTCTCAGTACGTTTCTTATGAGATTTCTTAATTTTGGTAAAAATTTCAAAAAATTTCAACTTTGCTGCTCGCTTAGGAATAACTAACATTTCGTTTTTTTTTTTGTTTTTTCTACCATTTTCCCTATGCATTTTCATTTTTCCCGAAATTAAGTCTTTTTATATTTTTGGGGAAACACACTTCCTTTTTCTCAACTTTGCTGCTCGCTTAGGAATTACTATTATTTCATCCCTTTTTTCATTCTCCCTTTGCACTTTTTCCAAAAGTAAAAGGTTATTTTTTGGGTAAGGAACGCTCTTCCTTTTTCTTAACTTTGATGCTCACTTAGGAATTGTAAAAGTCTTTAATTTTTTTACGGAACACTCTTTCACATTTAAACTTTGCTGCTCACTTAGGAACTGCAAATATTTCCTTTTTTTTTTTTTTACCATTCTCCCGATTCCGTAGTAGAATTTTATTTGCAATTTCGTTAAATATTAAATAAAATTTTTAACTCCCCTTTTTGGACCTGGAATACATAGATTCAGAGTTATTAAAATTTGTTTTTACTATTATTTTTTTTTTTTGGATTTACATAGAATGTTACCTTATTATATCTTGTTTATTTATTTTTTTTTTTGTAATGTATTAACTAATTTTTTTTCGTGTTATGAATAGTAATCGCCTTTAAACTAATATTCTTTTCCCTTTTTGGCCATTTGTACTCCTTTGATAAGGCATTATATGCTTACTAAAAGATATAGGGCATATATATATTTTATATACCCGGTTTTCTTTGAGGAAGGCGAACGGTCTGTGAGAGTGCCGGCTTTATTTACTGCTTTGTAATTTTTTTTTAAATTAAGAAAATAATTATAGGACTTTGGTTAAGCGATAATTTTTATTATTAAAATTTTTTTTGGTTCTTCTTATGACCAGTTATCTTAAGAATTCTTTTTTGGGGGGGTTATCTTATATCTATTGTAATTTTATAATTATAAGATTTAGAGCGTTATTATAATTTGTTATTACTACAGATCTTCCTTAAATTATTTTTTTTTAAGAGTTTATGTTAAAATTTCTTTTAATAAAAGCTTCCTTAGCATTATTAACTATACAGTTTTAAACTTTTATTACAATTTTTTTTTTTAATTTTTAAGTCACTTTTACGACTTTCCCTACTAAGGGCTCTAGAAATGATTAAAGAATTATAATAATTAGTTTTCCGTAAACAAACTTTTTTTTGGAGGGGGGAGGGTTACTCATGGTGCGCATTTATATTTAATTACTTTTGATGGGTTTATATATATATATATATATATATATATATATATATATATATATATATATATATATATATATATATATATATATATATATACATATATATATATATATATATATATATATATATATATATATATATATATATATATATATATAATATATATATATATATATATATATATATATATATATATATATATATATATATATATATATATATATATATATATATATATATATATATATATATATATATATATATAATATTCAATCATATATATATCTTTTCTTTCTTCTTCATCTTCTCTTTGACTTTCATTGAGGTAGGTGCGCTACAAGCATCGGAAAGAGAAAAGCAGTAGGAGAACACGACAAACCCAAGTCGAAAAGAAAGGCCCAGCCTTACCGCCCCAGTACCATTAATTGGTGAGAGCTCGTCACAGACAGAAAATCCACCTAGGCATCATGGGACCGCGACGGACCCTCACTATGGTAAATCGTCAATGTAAGGGGGTTCATCCCTGGCCCAGGTGGGCTACAACCATGCCCCCATACAAAACCCCCGCCATTCTCCCTCCATGCACCTTTATTCTCGCCTCTGCCAAACTCACATTCTCTCCTTCAGACATTCGTTTTTGACTCAATCCACTTTCTCTTCGGTCTCCCAGCCGGTCAGTTCCCAACTCTCGCCACTATACATCCAACAGCCGGCTTTCATTTTCATCCCTTTCCACATGGCCAAACCATCTCAACATACTTTCATTTATTCTCTCAGTAACTCTCTCCACACCAACTCTCTAATACGTTCATTCCTCATTTTATTAATTCTTTTCACACCTAGCATGCCCCCTAAGATTGTCCATCTGAACACATTGAACTTTAGATCTATATTTCTTATTCCAGGCCATAGTCTCCCTACTATACAATAACACAGAGGTAGCTTTCTTACCCACTCATGTAAGACTCTGCCTCAAGACTTAGTCTTACATTCACCAACGATTTAATTGAATATCAGCAACCTTCCTGCCATTCACAACTTTCCTGCTACACTCTGCATCATCCGTTCCCTTCTCATCCAACACCTAAATATTTAAACTCAGACACTTGCTCCAGCTGCTCACCATCTAACATAACTTCACACTGAGGACTGTCCTCACTCCACAACCACACAACCTCTTATCTACGTTTACTTTCAAACCCCTCCTTTTACACACCCTGCCAAATCTCTCTACCAATCCTCTCAAACTCTCTTCAGATTCGCCACACAGAACCAAATCATCCGCATATAATAGGTAGGGCACCCTCCACTCATCTCCATTCTCCATCATTCTAACACCATTTCCTGCCATCCCCACCTCGAATTCTTTCATAACCCCATCCATATACAAATTGAATAACCAAGGAGACATGCATCTCTCGTCACTCCTTCGTATCCTAAACCAATCACCATGACACCATCTCCATTCCTTACACACGCTTCACTATCGTCATACATACTTTTGATTCATTCAGAAGCCTACCACCAACACCATATATCACTAATACCTGCCATAAACTTCCCTATTAACTCTATCATACGCCTGTTGCAAATCCATAAAACCTAAATAGAATTTATTCTTCTTCTCCCTCATTTTCTCAATCATTTGTTTCAATGTAAAGATTTGATCCACACATCCTCTACCACTCCTAAACGCACCTTGTTCTTCACCAATCAGTCCCTCAGTCACTCGACGCACTCTTTCGACCAAAAATACCAGCATATACCTTCCCTACAACACTCAATAAACTTATTCCCCTATAATTTCTACAGTTCCCCTTTTCTCCCTTACCCTTATATAAGGGTACTATTACCGCTCTCCTCCCAATCCCCTTGGAACTATACCCTCCATAGACGTTTTTTACAACTTCCAAATCAATCAATCACCATCTCCTCCGTTCTTGATCATTTCACCAGTAATTTCATCTATACCTGAAGATTTACCATTCTTCAACTTTCTCACTCTACCCATTACCTCCTCCTTACTAATAACCTCATCCCCAAAATACTCACTATTCCTTCTTGCACCATCAAACACACACATTCACTAACACCTCATCATTACTGTTAATATTGTGCAGATTTTCTAAGTGTTCTTTCCACACTCCCCTCACATCCATTTCATCAGTTACAAAAGCACCATCCCTATTCATTATTCTAAGCAGATTCCCCTTATTCTCATTCTTAACCTTTGCTTCCTTCCAGAAGAGCTTCCTATTCCCTTGTATGTCTCAATTCATTCTCTTTCCAACTGTTCATTTACCTCTTGTTTTCTCTTATGTGTAACTTTTAGTATTTCTTTTTTCCTCCTTATATAATTCCAAGCATCTTTCTTTGAAATCATAATTTCCTTTTAGTTCATTCAACCACACTTCTTTTTTACCTTTAACCGCTTTCATCACCTCTTCATTCCACCATTCGCTGTTAACATTCTTACTTCCTACTTTAGCACATCCACACACTTCCTTTGCACTGCTAACAATTGCTTCCTTCATTTGCCCCCAGATTTGTTCAGTATCAACTTGTTCACATTCAACCGATTTACTAGTGAGTGCTCTTACATACTTATCCTTATTGTCTTGCTCACTTAACTTCTCACTCTTAATTTTACCTACTTCCTTTCGTATCACCTTCCTCTCCATCCAAGCCCCCACTAACTTAATTTTACATAGAACAACATAATGATCCGATAATCCCATTCCTAAACCCCTCACTGATTTAACATCCAACACATACTTCAACATCTCCTTCTTCACCAACACAAAATCAATCATACTTTTCACTTCGATACCATCTCTACCTACACCAACTCTAGTATACTTATGGATACTCTTGTGTTTAAAGAAAGTATTACTTACACACATACCTCTCTCTTCACAGAAATCAATCACCTTCCTACCATTCTCATTTTCTTCTGCCACCCCAAAACCACCTGTTATACCATCCCTTTTTTGATCACCTATCCAACCATTCTCAGGTCCCCAACACTATCAATCTGAAGCTCTACTCACCCCATCAGAACATCATTCAGATTATCCCAAAAAATCGTACTCTCTTCAACGTTACCCTCAGATGGACCATACGTCACAACCACACATACCTTGACCTTTTCAAACTTAAATTTAACCATTAGAATTCTAGGACTCATACACACAAAGTCTACCATAGCTTTGTACCACAGGTCACTCATCAAAATTGCAACTCCTTCTCTCCCTCTCTCATTCTCTTCCACACCACTCATTTTCACCGTTTCCTTTCATCTTTGTTTCAGTCACAGCGAGCAAATCAAATTTGCCCTTTCTAAATACATCCATCACCTCTCTCCTCTTCTCCTCAACATTTATTCCTCTGACATTCCATGTACCCATACGATTCATACATTTTCGCCGAAAATTAGAAGGTCGTTTACGGCGATCACGACCATCTCCGAGGCATGCATCAGCATTCCTAGCAAGAGATAGGTGGTAGTGGGCAGCCAACCCAACTACCACCGCCCCTTAGTCGACTTCTACGACACGCAGGATATACGATGTGGGCAATTCTTTCTCCCCCGCACACAGGGATATGAGTAGTAGGGACGTCTGTAAGGTGTTATTTATGTAAGGTGTACTTTAATCCTGTGTATATGATATGTGGAAATGGTGGTTAGTAATATGTTGCCTGCAGGATAAGTGTGTGAAGAAGAGAAAATATGAACACCAAAAGAAGACGCACTATTAAAAATGGGGGGTAATTTTATCGCTTGAGTATGCGTGTATCTCTCTCTATATATATATATATATATATATATATATATATATATATATATATATATATATATATATATATATAACTATATACTATATATATATATATATACAGAGAGGCGGTAAGGCTGGGCTTTCTTTTCGACATCTCCACTGCTTTTCTTTTCCGATGCTTGTAGCGCACCTTACTCCCAATCTTGCACCTTTCAAAAGGTGATGAGAAAGTATATATATATATATACTATATATACTATATATATATATATATATATATATATATATATATAACTATATATATATATATATATATATACTCTTATATATATATAATTTAAAAATGCCTAACTGAAATTAAATGGAAAATAAGGGCACTTTTAAAACAAAGTTCCCACTTCAAATAGAAAAATAAAATAGAATAAAGAGAGGAGCATCTTTATATTACCATGATTGTTTCAATATTGTGCTTACGACGAGAAAACTTTTATTCTTTTCAAGAAACGTAGATTTCATTTTAATTTTTTCACTTTTAAATGTTTTAACCTTTTTATATTTAGCAATTTTTACATTATTTACTTTTATACCCATATATAAATATAAATACATATATATATATATATATATATATATATATATATATATATATATATATATATATATATATATATATATTCTTTGCTGCTATATATATATATATATATATATATATATATATATATTTTTTTCTTTATCTTCCTCTTTTCCCAAGATTGGGGTAGGTGCATACATCGGAAAAGAAAAGCAATAAAAGAATATGACAAGGTCGAGGCCAGCCTTACCGCCTCTGTACTCATTAATTAGTGAGAACTCGTCACAGACAGAAAATCCACCTAGAGCTTCATGGGACACAACAGACCCTCACTATAGCGATCGTCAATGTAAAGGGTTCATCCTGGCTAGTGGACTCAACCACCTTCCTTCAAAACCACTCAATTCGCTCCCATTAGTAATTTAATTCTGGCATCTCTGCCAATCTGCATTTTCTGTCTGTGAACATTCAATTCTTAGCACAATCACTTTTCTTGGATATTAATAGATGGTTTCTTTTCATTTTTATACATCAACCAATATGACTATCATTTATCTTTCCACATGACCAAACAATATCAACATACTAAATAAATCTATCCATTTTACTTTCTTTTTTCACCAAACAACTCTATAATACGTTCATTCATTTATCAATTCTTCTCTTTAGCATGCCCCTAAGATTGTCCATCCTGAACACTTTGTACCTTAGATCTACCTCTTATTTCAGACCACAGTCTCACTACTATACAACAACACAGGTAACATACCCTCATGTAGACCCTAGCACACTCAAGACAGTCCCTTTACATTCACCAACGATTTAATTGCACCAGCAACCTTCCCGACATACACAACTTTCCTACTACACTCTGCATCATCCGTTCCTTCCCCTTTTCTCATCCAACAAATGCCCTAAATATTTAAACTCAGACACTTGTTAGCTGCTCACCACCTAGCATAACTACACACTGAGGACTGTCACCACTCACAACCATAACCTTACTCTTATCTGCGTTTCTTTCAAAACCCTCCTTTTACACCCTGCCAAATCTGTACCAATCTCAAACTCTCTTCAGATTCTACACAAAAACTAAATCATCTGCATATAATAGTAGGGCACCTCTCTCTTTCATTATCCATCATTCTAACACACCATTTCCTGCCATCCCCTCGAATTCTTTCATAGCCCCATCCATATGAAAATTGAATAACAAGGAGACATAACACAACCCTGTCTCACTCCGCTATTAATCTAAACCAATCACCATTGACACCATTTATTCTTACACACGCTTCACTATCGTCATACATACTTTATATCCCATACAGAAGCATATATTATATATATATATATATATATATATATATATATATATATATATATATATATATATATATATATATATATATATATATATATATATATATATATATACTTCTATATACATAAATACTATATATATATATATATATATATATATATAAAAATATAAAAATATACATATATATATATATATATATATATATATATATATATATATATATATATATATATATATATATATATATATATATATATATATATTCTTTCTTCTTCACCTTCCTCTTTGCCCCAAGATTGGGGTAAGGTGCTGTACAAGCAACGGAAAAGAAAAAAGCAGTAGAAATTTATGACAAACGTCAAAGAAAGAAAGCCTTACCGCCCCCTCTGTACCATTAATTAGTGAGAGCTCGTCACAGACAGAAAATCCACCCTAGAGCATCATGGGACCGCGACGGACCCTCACTATGGTAAATCGTCAATGTAAGGGTTCATCCCCTGGCCCAGGACCCTCACTATGGTAAAGAGTCAATGTAAGGGTTCATCCCTATCATGCACCTTTATTCTCGCCTCTGCCAAACTCACATTTCTCTCCTTCAGACATTCGTTCACCGACTCAATCCCACTTTCTCTTCGGTCTCCCCAGCCGGTCGGTTCCCAACACACTCTCCACTATACATCGCTTAACCAACCTACTTTCATTCATCCTTTCCACATGACCAAACCATCTCAACATACTTTCATTTATTCTCTCATTTACCCCTTTCTTCACACCACACCACTCTCTAATACGTTCATTCCTCACTTTATTAATTCTTTTCACACCTAGCATGCCCCTAAGATTGTCCATCTGAACACATTGAACTTTAGATCTATACTTCTTATTCCAGACCATAGTCTCACTACCATACAATAACACAGGTAACAACATACCCTCATGTAAGACTCAAGCGCACTCAAGACTTAGTCCCTTTACATTCACCAACGATTTAATTGCACCAGCCACCTTCCTGCCATTCACAACTTTCCTACTACACTCTGCATCATTCATTCCCTTTTCATCCAACATTTATCCCCTAAATATTTAACCTCAGACACTTGCTCCAGCTGCTCATCATCTAACATAACTTCACACTGAGGACTGTCCTCACTCACAACCATAACCTTACTCTTATCTACGTTTACTTTCAAACCCCCTCCTTTAACACACCCTGCCAAATCTCTCTACCAATCCTCTCAAAATCTCTTGAAGATTCGCCACACAAAACCAAATCATCCGCATATAATAGGTAAACACCTCCTCATCTCCATTCTCCATCATTCTAACACCATTTCCTGCCAGCCCACCTCGAATTCTTTCATAACCCCATCCATATACACATTGAATAACCAGGAGACATAACACAACCCTGTCTCACTCCGCTATTAATCCTAAACCAATCACCATTGACACCATTTATTCTTACACACGCTTCACTATCGTCATACATACTTTTGATTCCATTCAGAAGCCTACCACCAACACCATATATCACTATTACCTGCCATAAAGCTTCCCTATTAACTCTATCATACGCCTGTTGTAAATCCATAAAACCTAAATATAATTTATTCTTCTTCTCCCTCATTTTCTCAATCATTTGTTTCAATGTAAAGATTTGATCCACACATCCTCTACCACTCCTAAACACCTTGTTCTTCACCAACCAGTCCTTCAGTCGCTCGACGCACTCTTTCAACCAAAATACCAGCATATACCTTCCCTACAGCACTCAATAAACTTATTCCCCTATAATTTCTACAGTTCCCTTTTCTCCCTTACCCTTATATAAGGGTACTATTACTGCTTCCTCCAATCCTTGGAACTATACCCTCCATAAACGCTTTATTACACAACTTCCAAATCCAATCAATCACCATCTCGCCTCCGCTCTTGATCATTTCACTAGTAATTTCATCTATACCTGCAGATTTACCATTCTTCAACTTTCTCACTCTACCCATTACCTCCTCACTAATAACCTCATCCCCAAAATACCTATTCCTTCTTGCACCATCAAAACTACACACATTCACTAACACCTCATCATTACTGTTAATATTGTGCAGATTTTCAAAGTGTTCTTTCCACACTCCCCTCACATCCATTTCATCAGTTACAAAAGCACCATCCCTATTTATTATTCTAAGCAGATTCCCCTTATTCTCATTCTTAACCTTTCGCGCTTCCTTCCAGAAGAGCTTCCTATTCCCTTGTATGTCCTCATTCATCCTCCTTCCAAACTGTTCATTTACCTCTTGTTTTCTCCTACGTATGCACCTTTTAGTATTTCTTTTTTTCCTCCTTATATAATTCCAAGCATCTTTCTTTTGAGACTTCATCATTTGCTTTCAGTACATTCAACCACGCTTCTTTTTTCCCTTTAACCGCTTTCATCACCTCTTCATTCCACCATTCGCTGTTAACATTCTTACTTCCTACTTTAGCACATCCACACTTCCTTTGCACTACTAACAATTGCTTCCTTCATTTGCCCCCAGATTTGTTCAGTATCAACTTGTTCACATTCAACCGATTTACTTGCGAGCGCTCTTACATACTTATCCTTATTGTCTTGTTCACTTAACTTCTCACTCTTAATTTACCTACTTCCTTTCGTATCACCTTCCTCTCCATCCAAGCCCCCACTAACTTAATTTTACATAGAACAACATAATGATCCGATAATCCCATTCCTAAACCCCTCACTAATTTAACATCCAACACATACTTCAACATCTCCTTCTTCACCAACACAAAATCAATCATACTTTTCACTTCGATACCATCTCTACCTACACCAACTCTAGTATACTTATGGATACTCTTGTGTTTAAAGAAAGAAAGTATTACTTACACACATACCTCTCTCTACAGAAATCAATCACCTTCCTACCATTCTCATTTACTCCCGGCACCCCAAAACCACCTGTTATACCATCCCTTTTTGATCACCTATCCAACCATTCAGGTCCCCAACACTATCAATCTGAAGCTCCTACTACTTACCCCATCCAGAGCATCATTCAAATTATCCCAAAAAAATCGTACTCTCTTCAACATTTCCCTCAGATGGACCATACGTCACAACCACACATACCTTGACCTTTTGAAACTTAAATTTAACCATTAGAATTCTAGGACTCACACACACAAAGTCTACCACAACTTTGTACCACAGGTCACTCATCAAAATTGCAACTCCTTCTCTCCCTCTCTCATTCTCTTCCACACCAGCACGTACACATTTCACACCACACCCTCATTTACAGTTTCCTTTTGTCTTTGTTTCAGTCACGGCGAGCAAATCAAATTTGCCTTTCTAAATACATCCATCACCTCTCCTCAACATTTTATTCCTCTGACCTTCCATGTACCCTTTGATTCATACAATTTCGCCGAAAGTTAGAAGGTCGTTTACGGCGATTCGGCCATCTCCGAGGCATGCATCAGCATTCCTAGCAAGAGATAGGTAGTAGTGGGCAGCCAACCCAACTACCACCGCCCCTTAGTCGACTTCTACGACACACCCAGGACATACGATGTGGGGAAATTCTTTCTCACCCGCACACAGGGATATGAGTAGTAGGGATGTCCTTAGGTGTTATCTAGAAGTGGGGTGTGTACTTTAATCATGTGTATATGATATGTGGATAAATGGTGATTAGTAATATGTTGCCTGGAGGAAGGATGGGTGAAGAATATGAACGCAAAAAAAAAATAAGCTCACCATTAAAAATGGGAGGTAATTTCATCGTTCGAGTATGCGTGTACTCTCCCTCATATAATATATATATATATATATATATATATATATATATATATATATATATATATATATATATATATATATATATATATATATATATATATATATATATAGGTTAGTCTCCGCCTCATACGAGAGGACGCTGGTTCAAATCCTCCGCATAGCAGTTGGAGTTTTATCTACCTGGGGGCAAGAATTAAAACTCGACTGAGAACACGTTGGTGGAGCTGGTTTGGGATAGCCAGCCTTAAAGTTCGATTTCCTGTGGTCCCCCCGTATTGGGGATAAAGCACGTTAAAAGGTAGTTTTTATATAATTCTAATGGGGTAATATGAACTAACCATTTTTTTCTTTTCCTTATTTATTTTTGTCCTGTTACAATTTAAGTAAATTTGAAATATTTTGTGTCCTGTTAAAATTTAAGTAAATTTTAAATAATTTTTTTTTTATATAAACAGATTTGGTTTACTAAGATCCATATAGAAACAAACGTATATAATACAATCTTGAATTTGACAAAGTTCTTTCAAACCTAGCAAAGGTGAGCATTTATTATAAGACAAAATATAGGTTTTGTAGCTTTTGTAAAATACTGTTAATACTAACTTAGGGTAATGTGAACAGGGCTTCTGTGATAATGTGAACAAGGTTATGATTATAATTTTATATGTAAAAATAATACTTCATTCACAGTTTTGTTTTAAAAACTTTTATTTCTTTCCCTAAAAATCTTTTTGTTACGGTTTCAGATGCCAAGAACACACCAAAGGAAAGCAGAAGGATGCATTAAATACAAATGTAATCAAGATGACATGACCTTGGCATCTATGGATATTTTAGATGGAATGTTTATATCAGCTTCGGCAATGAAAAACAATGTTACAATTTCCACTTTACAAAGAAGAATCCAGAGACCTGTTAAAAATCCAGGTCAAACTGGTAGGCGGACAAATCTTCTTCCTTTTGAAGAAGAAATAATTGCTAAACATTTAGCAGAACTTTGGGGTTAAGGTCTGGCCTTTGATAAACTTGGGGTTTTGTTAAATAATATTTCGATTCAAAAGATAGGTCAGTAAAATATGCATGATGAAGATTGGCTGAATGGTTTCCTCAAGAAGAATGATAGTTCTATCGCAAAGAAATTGTCAAAATTTCAGTAGGATGAGAGCAGCTGTCACCAGTGGCTGTTTCTCGGAGTATTTTGATAACTTGAAAGACATTGATAGTTAAATTACAATTAAACCAATCTGATAGACGATCCTGGAACACACCTAATGTTATTCCGTTAAGGAACCAAATGTGAAGAACGTGTGATGAACACTTCCAAAACAGCTGTATCTATTGTTTGCTGCAAGTACTGCAGTAAAAATGCTCCCCCATTACGTTGTCTATAAAAGGAAACGTCTTCTAAATGTTCATATAAAAGATGTACATTACATTGCCAAAATAATACAAGTATAAGTGGCTGGTTTGATGGCCCTATTTTACTGGTTTATCTTATAAAAATTGTGATTCCATTTTTCAACCAGCATTGCATTAACATAAATAAAAAAAGAAAATAATAATCGGAGATAACTTTCCCAGTCGCACGTCTCTACAAGCCATAATACAAATAATCTTTTTTCAACCCAATTCCACACACTTACTCAAACCATTAAATGTTACGTCTTTCATCCTTTAAATGGCAGTGGAAGAAAAGTAACAAAACTTTAAGGTTTTGGAAAAACTTGCATAACTTTGCCAAGAAAGAGTTTTTTTTTCAGGTTCTTACAGAAATTTTGAACCTGAAAGACGACTGGGAAAGAATCTCCCGTGCTGAGTTTAAAGCATGCGGGATATAACCTTTGAACAGGAAACCTGTCCTCTCTAAGATTAACCAAAAATCAGCATCAAACACATTCAGGTCACATTATAAGCCCAGAATTTATTAGATACTGTTAAGAAAAAAGAAGTAATCTGTAAATATAGTAAGGAGGAAGAGAGGAAGAATTAATTTCCAGCCAAGCCAATCCATTTCTTCATATGATCTACAGATTGCCTCCTCAGCACATGACACTGAGACTAATAGTAGAGAAAGTGGGAAGGAAAAGGGGAATGTACCTATATAACAGAAGTGGACATTTCCAACACCGAGAAACACTACATCAGCTATCGAGGTTGGGTTTTGTTTTGGTAAATTTTGAAGGGGAAAGGTTGAAGCCGGTAAAGTATCAATAAATGAAGAAGCCTGTAGTGTTTCTTTTAAATTCTTAAGACAAACAGAAAGCACCCAAAATTCAGCTAAAAAAAAACTAGTTTTCAACGTACCTACGAATCAAGATATAGGTTATGCACAAATGATTCAAATATTGAAGAAAGTGTCACTCAACGATTTTAGAAGAGGACTATATCATTACATACAAATTTGGTGGCATAAGTTTAATATAAAGATCAAATAGGATATAAGTGTACCTACTCTGTTCACATTACCCCAAGCCAAATCTCAGAGTTAGGGTATATAAAATATTTTCTAAAAATTATTATTATGATTTTTTAATTCTTTTAACACTGAAAATTTAAGAAAAGGTTAATATTTCATTTTTATAAGTAATAAAATTATTTCTTGAACAGTTTTTGTGTAAAATACCTTAACAATTCAAATTTCTATAAAAACCTGTTTACATTACCCCATATATATATATATATATATATATATATATATATATATATATATATATAAATAATATATATATATATATATATATAAATATATATATATATATATATATATATATATATATATATATATATATATATATATATATATATATATATATATATATATATATATATATATATATAATTATATATATATAACAATTTAAAAAAATAATATAATAATATATATATATATATATAATAACATATATATATATATAACCAACATATATATATATATATATATACATATATATATATATATATATATATATATATACACACGCAACTTACATCTAACTCCCATGACAAAGGTAAATAATAAAAACAAAAACAAAAATATCCACGTTTTATTTTTTATCCTCCAGCTGGTCTTGTATCTCTCGAAGCTTCCTTTCGTACATTTTCTTAGAGTCACAAAAACCCATCCTACTTTTGCCAAAGCTATTTGGACCAGATGATGTCGGAGTATCTCTAAAAATGAATGGAAACGATATTGAAAATGTAATTTATTTATTATCACAGTGTGGGGATGAGTGATCTACAATTTAATTATATAGACATATTTTATAAAAAATAATGCCTAAGAATTAAATAATAATAATAATAATAATAATAATAATAATAATAATAATAATAATAATAATAATAATAATAATGATATAATATATATATATATATATATATATATATATATATATATATATATATATATATATATATATATATATATATATATATATATATATATATATATTCATATATATATATATATATTGGTGAAACTATGAAGTTTGGGTACATTGAATGTATCGAGGAATAAATGGCGAGTAGAAGGAGGGGGGGATATTTGATGTGGTTATCATAACCAAAAACAAAGATGAAAGAAAGTGGTGAGGATGAGTGGTGTGGGGAGAAGTATGTGTATGCTTGAGTGGAAAGGAATGAGAGGGGTGAGAGAACGATTCTGATGAATGATCTTTGCAACAGAGTAACAGTGAATTTGGCTTGCGTGCGAGTGCTAGAATATTATAGGTTAAATTGGAGTTCGAGAAAATTAAGGTGCGCATAATGTCAGTATATGGTCCATTTGATTGAGATATGCAGGGCGAGATTTTGTGGAATGATCTAAATGGTGTTTTGGATGGGATGAGTGGGAGCTACAGAGTTGTTGAGTTGGGTGACTTTAATGGGTGTATAGGTGATTGAAAGAGGAATGGGATAACAGATTCCTTTGGGGTACCAGAAGAGAATGAGAAGTGTAGACAAGGGGTCAAATTTTGAGCAGTGAGAAAAATGTGCGTTAAGTAATACATTTTTCGAACACAAGATTATCCATTAGTATACAAGAGTGGGAAAGGGAAGAGATGGTGTTAAGTGAAAAGTATGTTTCACTTTGTGTTGCTGGAGAATATGTTGAAGTATGTGGTAGAAGATAAATCAGTGAAGGGATTGGGGATAAGAATATCAGATCATTATGTTGTTTTATGTAAGATTAAGTTGGTGGGAGCTTGGATAGAAAGGAAGGAAGTGGGGAGAACTAGGTGTGTGAGGTTAGGAGAACTGGGTTATAAGGAAAAGTATGCGAGTACACTTGTAGAAAAGTCAGCTGAATGGGAACATGATTTTGCTAAGCAAATGAAGGAAGCCTTTGATAACAGTGCAAGAGGAGTATGCGAGTGTGTTAAGGTAGGAAGAACGAATGCCAATAGTGAATAACGGGGTGATGCAAGAGGTAAAGAGTAAAAGAGATGCATGGTTGAATGTACTAATTGCCAATGATGACGTTTCGAAAGAAGGGTTATGGAAATATATAGACTAAAAGTTGCATAAGTAGGACAAAAAGGAGGTAAATAAACAGTTTGGAAGGAGAATGAATGGCAACCTACGATGGAATAGGAAGTTCTAGAAGGAAAAGCGAAAGATTACTAAAGAGAGTATGAGGAATCTTCAAAGAATAATGAGTAAGGATGATCCTTTTGTAACTGATAAGATTGATGTGAAAAAGTGTGTGAAAGGAGCAATTCGAGAATCTGCATAGCACAGGCAGTGATGAAGAAGTGATGGGGAATGTATGGGAGTTAGATGATATACGAAGAAGTAGGCTTTTTGGAGATGAAGTTTATTTTATTCGAGTGTTTCCGGTTTTCGCGCGTTGTCTTTTTTGTTTTTTTAATGTGTTTAAGAACGCTCTGTTGATTAGGGGTGTTGTTTACAGTCTTTGTATTGTTTATATTAAGGATTTCGTTTAGAGGTGAAATATGGGCAAAGACAGTAAAAGATAAGACGAAAGGTGCCTAGTAGTGTGAGTAGTGATGGGACTGAAGACAAAGTGAGAGAGTAGAAGTAGTTGAAAGAAGAGTGCGACAGAATTGTCCTAAGTTTAATGGAGATGTGAAGAGTGGTGAGGAGAATGAGAAACCAGCGGATGAAATATTGCTGAGTCTGGATGCGAAAGCGTTTGCGATATAGATTGAAAAGTTTTAGGTAAGGAAGAAGGAATGAATGCTATAATTGCTTAGTTAGATGAAAAGTATGGAAAAGAGAAGCAAAGAGATAGATATGATAGAATTTGTGAGTACTTTTATATTAAGAGAAAAAGTAATGAAACTATGAGGGAGTATGTTAACAGGTACAAATTGATAAAGCAAAAGTGTAAGATTGTAGGAAAGATAGATCTTGGTGATGACATGAAGTGTTTTCATCTGTTAAGAGGAGCGAATGTTGGTAGCAATCAGAGGCAAATGGTGTTAGCCTGCTGTGGTAAACTTGAATGGGAGTTTAGAGTATTTCGGGATGCGCTAGTGAATGTATATGAAGGTTTAGGTAAGACGAGTGATGCTAGAGATGATAGAGTTGAAGAAAAAAAAGAGTGGTTGGTATATGAATCAGAAAAGTGACAGTGGAACTAAGAGTGAACAGTGGGTAGATGGTAGGAGGATGAATATAAAAGATAAGTATGGTAACGTGATGGGGTGTATGATATGTAAGTCAAAGTTTCATTTTGCATATAAGTGTCGAGTGAATCCAGTGAATAAGTGGGATGGTGTAAGAGGTAGAGCAGTTGGTAGAGCTCAACAGATGATGAACATAGGTAGGATTGAGGTGTCTGGTGTAGGAAGGGGACATGGTAGACCTGTGAATAATGTGGAAAAAAGAGGAAAGTCGTGTTTATCGGATAGAAAAAAACTGGATGGTTAGAGGGTATGAATAGAGGAAATAGATTTCGCTATGTGAAAAAGTGTGATATATGTGGTTCCATGTATCATTTGTGGAAGGACTGTAATGAGAGAAAGTGTCTGGTAGCGAGGATTGGAATGCTGTAGAAAGATGCATCAGTATGGGTAGAGCTAAGAGATTGATTGAGTTAGCAAGTAGTGATGAGAGAATAAAGAATATGAGAGGTTCTCTGCCAAAACCTCGTGGAATTGGGAGAGGTATAAGTAGTAGTAATAGGCCTGTGTATCTTAATCAGGTGCCGTCAAACTTTTTATCCCATCAACCCCGTCATAGGAGATTTGCCTTTTTATCGACCCCTAGGTCAAATATTTAACAAAAACATCAAATCATTTTTTTGCATTTCTGATGTTAAGCAATAAGGAAACCTATATAATAACCCAATGAAAGAATTTATTTTCCCATATCTTATAAAAGCTACTTAATAACATTGACAGAAAAATTAATTATTTTCCTTTGTTTATATAATCTTAAAAAATGATAGCAAAATTATGATATATTGTAATTTGCCTAGTTTTCAAACCATACATATATATCATAATAGGTGAGATACACAAACATCTTTAAAAATATAAAGTAAATCATATTGGATGAAAAAAAAAAAACAACTGGTTGTCATCTTGCGACTACTACTGAATTCCTTTAAAATATGTTCACATGACCTGTTTTATTAAAATAGTTGATGGATAATAGGTTCCGTATGGATTGTGTCTGAAAGCCAGCAAGCAGTAAAGATTATTGATATTCAGTTGAAAATAGTGATACCGGTTGTAATATCAGTGATATTTACATACCTATATATATATTATACCGCTATATACCTTCCGTAGTCAGCTCCAATAAAAAATTTTATATAAACATCTTATATACTTTATATATTATTATTGTAAAATAATAAAATTATATATATAAAAATATATAGGTAATATTTAAATTATACTATATATCACTACTAGTTCAGTAGATATATAATATATATAATATATTATGAAATACCACTGTTATTATATTTTATTAATTTATATAATATCGATTTCATTAATATTTTTTTTCGAGAATAATATCAATATGTATTTTTTCTAGGACTGTTTAATTCGAATCCTCTTTCTTGTATATATTTAATGAAACCCCATTATACACATACTCAGATGCTATGACATATCATTACACCCTTGAAATAATCTACTTATCTAACCCCAGATTAAGCTGGTCTAATGTTAAAATTTGAAGATATAAAATCGAACCCACTTTGCGTGCGCCCCAACTGATCTAAATGATTAATTATACAGGAAGAGGTGAATAGAATAATTGAACCCGAGCTGAGTTAAAAACATCTTATAGGTGATGGTTATGATTTGTTGTGGTTGAGCTTCATTGGACTCAGGTGGTAGAACAAACGTCTTGATTCATACGAGAAGAGTAATTGATGCTCTCGCGCTAATTTATTTTAAGATATTGAGATAGCCCAGTGTTTTGTGGAGAAAGATTTAAAGTCGTATGGTAAAACTTGTACACCAACACACACACATTTTATATATGAAAGTCTGATTGTCGCTGTTATGAATCTAGTATGTAAGTACTATATATAAGTTATTATATAATAGCTACCCGGTTTTTATTTTATTACTACAACTCAATTAACTATATTGAGCTATTGGAATTATACTAATATATAAATATTACTATTATTACGAGGTTATATATTTTTATATTTTATTAATATTAAAGTTATACTATATAAATCATACTCGATGGTATCCAAGCTAGGATATATAATATAAATCCCACTTGAGTAAAATTTCTATATACTAAAACACTGACACTATATTCTTCATTTCTCCATGCTTGGGCTTCTGGAGGTCCATCTCACTCAATAAATCTCTTTTCAGCATATCTTTCATCGCTTCATCATTAAATGTAAAGAATATAAAATTAACATATCATAAAAAAAACTCAGAATATATTTACCAATCTATTAGTTGTTTTTGAAAAGCAGTGTGCAGTTCTGTACAGGTTTTACTGTGTCAAATTAAATCTGAAACCATTAAAAAATAATAAAGTAAAAAAATTTATTGCAAATAATATTTTATTCCCTTTTTATTTATAAATCAATAATTTAATTTTTTTTTTTAACAACAAATAAATTTTTAAAGTTTATTAATAAAAGCTAGCTTTAATATTTTTCCTCTAGTTGAAAGATTTGCACAGGAGCGGGCTTTCTATATTGATTTTATTAAACTTTTCACAAATCCACTTTGATAATTATATAATATATAGTTTTTACCCGCTATATATATATAGTATATATATATATATGTATATACATTTATTTATAAAATACTATATTTTTTAATTATAATTTATAATTATTTTTTAATTAATTTAAGTTCAGGTATATATAAATAATAAAAATATAAAAAAATAAAATTATTATTTTTAATTATCTAGGTATTAATATTATTATATTTATTACAGTAGTTGGTATGATATATATATTATATATACCCAATCACCTACCCTATTATGGGGCACTAAGTCATAGAGCCATGTAAGAGTTTGACTTTCCTGTGGTCCCCCGTTTTACCCCCTGCATAGGGGGTAAAGCATGTTAAAAGGTAGTTCTTTTTTTTTTATACACCATGACCCGGTAATTATATATAGCCTATATATATATCCTCAGTAACCTATATATATATAATATTAATATAAATATATATATAATATATATAATATATATATAGTAATATATAATATATATATATTATTATTAATAATATATTTATATATATTAATATATTATAATATATATGATAATAATATATATAAGACTGGTCCTTATTTTATTGTTATTGTTATTTTATATATACATTTAAATATATACTTTGTTCCATATCTTCTATAAGGGGTATATTCCATTCCAAGTTTGAGGTTAAATCGCTATTAGGTAAGCAGTTCAACACCATGCCAACTACAGGATATAGGTGTTGAGGTCACGGTTTCAATTACAAGTTCTGCTTTCAATTGTGCCAGCCTAATAGGCTTATTTCTCAAAAGATAATATAACTTGCAGCTACATGATCTCCTCGGGCTTTGGGCCACAGGCGGCGCTATGGTTCAAGGCGTTTTATATGTACCTTGTTTTGTTCCTATATTATGTAAATGTTTCTGTCCGGATCGAATACTACACTGTACAGTGAGCAGGAGTGTATTAACATATATTTACATAAGTTTTTTAAGTATATTTTTTAGGTTTATCAAAATTTTTACTGTTATTAACGACACTTTTTCTCATTGGCTCAATGAAAAATCAAATAACTTGAAGTAAACTCCAAATATTGGCCTATATTATTTTACTATGATATAGAGGGTTCATATTTTTATAGTTGCATATAGTAAATTTAAATTTACATGATAGTGCATCTCTTTGTAATTGATGCATTGTTTTAAGTTCTTGAAGATAGGCAACGAATAACTAACCAATGTAAGGATACATTTCAGATTGCATTCAAGAATTGGAAGCTGGATTTACATAATACCATAATATTATGAAATATAAATAACGCCAAGAATTAGAATGTTAAAAAAAAAAAAAGAAAAAAAAAAAAAAAAAAAAAAAAGAAAACAAAAAGTTATGTTAGGAGTAAAAGAAAGCAACTTTAGAAATAGCTTAGCTTGATCTGATATCAACTATTGAGTGCCATGCAAATTGCAAATGGATTATTGATTCAAAATTAGGAAGATAGAAAGTTTTTACATATGCTAGCAACAAAAAGGATGTATTGGCTGCATGTGGGTATAGATAAAGAAGGTAGCAGAAGTACGGAAGGCTGAATGAGTAGCCAAGGAATTAAAGAGGAATATAGAAGCTAGTTACATATTTTGGACCAACTTGCAGATTCTACGGTTAGTGATTAGTTAGTAGATAATTTAATATCATTTCTATTTAATAATTAATTTTTTACCATTAGTGGACTTAGTGTTTTCAACCTGACGGTCATATTCTTAACATAATACTATTTTTGCACACGCTATATTCTATCATAATATGGGTCAAAAGTCAAACTCACGATTATTGATACAATGATTTATATTTGCGAAGAATTTTTATATTTAGTGCGTGGCTGTCCTCATCAGAGGATAGCGAAACGGATGCACTACACCCCAGATAGACCTACAGTTCAAAGGAAACTATTCAATCATGCCTTTCCTGAGTGCAACCTCCAGGGGCTTATTCAGACTATATGCGAGTGGATATACAGCTGATAATAGCCCAAGACAGTGATGTTTGTTGTTTCAGAGAATTACTCACATTTTTCAACACCAAACCTGGGAAGCATAATCCATTGACAGCTAGACTCTAAGATTCAGAATTATAGAAAGAAGTGAAAGTACCTAGCCTCAAAAACTTTCTACCGACATATGCCATTGACTCTACTATAAATACTATTTTCATTTTGGCAGCAATGTTCTAAGAGCAACAGTTTTGACCATTCTATCATTTCTAAAGTTCATAAGCAAGCAAACCTCCCTTAAGTGTTAGATCCTATAATATTAATGATATGAAATTAATGTGTTTAGATGTAATTCACTGGATGATTCTAAAATGCTCCCTGACTTTACTGGAAAAAAGTCAGTTTGATCGGCTGCCAGTGATAAGCAACAAACTTTCACACGTGTATGAAAAAAAACTTATGTGACGTTCTCAGAACTTGTCATCGGAACAGTTAAAGAGATGAACTCATTCAGCTATTTTATGATACACATAACAGGAAATGGTCACACTGGACACTGTCTATCAATCTTTTAAATGTGGAGCTAAGATACAGGGAGTAAGAATAATATGTAAAAGGCTTCATATGTAAACAAAATATTCCTTTGAAATTCCAAATATTTCAATAATTTCTTGTGTTGATCAACCCTTTAGTAGTTGATTATTCAAAGGCAATTATTTAAGGACTTTATAAGCAAGTAATTGTCAATCTCACCTGTTTATGTAAATAAATAAGGCCTACGGACATTTCAGAATTATTTTTCAGCATATTCCAGTGTTTGCACACACTTAGGAGATTTTTGATGGAAAAGCAATATATTGTTTTTAAAAATATATCTAATTAGAAAAATTTAAATTAACACACCAACAGAGGAAGAACCACTAAAACGAATGATTGCTTATAATATAAAATCCATAGGAAAGCTATGGTTTCGTATGAATCAATGATGAAATGAAGCTCCCTAGATGAATGACATTAACTTATTTTGAATGCAAAAACGCACGATAAATCGTAGCGGAAAAAGTAACTCATAATATTATTAGTTCATTTAATGCGTATGTTAAAGCTCCAATAATTTATTGATCATTGTTTATGCATCATCTCAAAAAGTTTATATAAAAGATCATTTTATAAACTTGATTATCTACGTCCTCTGCCTCCTTCAGCAAAAAGATATAGAGAAAAGGAAAAACATTCAACAAAATACTTGCCCGAACACTGGTTTTTCTTTTTTAATTCCTATATTATACCCGCCATCCACTTAAAAAGGACCAACTAAATCATGCAAACGATAAATTTACATACATCAAGTCATACCCAAACACTTCTTAGATAGCTAAGAAAAATTGCTAAAATTCTCGAAATGAACATATCATTATCACTAGGTAAGAAATTTTTCTCAGTAAAGAGGCCAAAGTAGTTAGTGATCCGAGTAGAAATCATAGCAACATCAGAACGGACCAGAATGAATTAACTCATAAATAATAGTGAAAATTACCGCACACTACTCACCAATGTAGCTGCAAAATATATAGAATGAAAATAAACTACATCACCAAGAAAAAACGAGCTATTGAGAAGTGAAGAGTTAAAGAATGGTTCCCCTCGTAGAAAGGCAAATTTCTCAGAAGGGACATTTGAAAATGCCCGATATCAATATCTAACAATAATACTTACATCTTAATATAGATAATGTCGGTATAAGACCCAATTAAAGTCTATAGCCTAGGTGATAGAAACTATTAACAGGGACCAGGTATAGTACCATTAATATAAGAAATTTAATATTTTGAACAGAAGCATAATTTTAATCAACCATATATTAAGAACATTTTGAAATGTTGTTTAAAAGACCATGGTATGTTATTATATTTATATATATTATATTGTACGCACAGGTATAATAAATAAACGATTGATATATAGTTTTATATTATATACTTAGTCAATGTACAGAAACCTACCCATGGTTAAAGATCTTGCCCACACTGGCTATTATATATATATATATATTACTATATATTATATATATATATATATATATATATATATATATATATATATAATATATATATGACTTTGCAAATGAACTCACCTTAAACCTAATCAATAATCTGGTATATATATCATATCTATATAATTTAAAATTTTTAGGAATCTTATCTCTGCGATAATACTCGCATATATTACTCGAATATTAATGGCTCATCTATTAGCTTAGTAATTTCTATGAGGAACTTAAAAAAAAATTATTACAGATGTTATAACCAACTCACTGCCTGCATGGGTGCTCCGCCTTAATTTTATGGAATATGCTTGATCTTGTTCAGAATATTCTTATTTTACTTAGCAATGATGCATTCAGTGCGAGTATTATTAATAATGATGAAAGCTCAATGTGAAAAGTTTCATCAAATATTCTTGCAATTGATGTGTTGAGGTTACTGTTTTCATTTAATTATCTAATATTTTATATTGAACGAAAATAATATTCAATGAGAATAGAAAAATTAATGACTCATGGTGGTCTATCGGTCTTTTCAGTGGGTGAGGTACTTGATGTCGTTGCCTCCCAGATTCTGAGGAGGGGTATTAAACACTGGCGTTATGTGATAGAGTTAATATATTAAGATAATATTATTTTAATCTCTTTCCTCGAAGAACCAGAAATATTTTTTTCTGAAGCTTAGAAAGTTGCAATAGAATGAACGCAAATTTGGATAAGTAAAGTAAGGATGTGGAAAATAGTGTTAACCTACAGTATTACTATATTGAATACAAGGCTTTTATTTTTCAAGAATAGGCGCTATGTGTTATAATTTGAACAAGCAATAGCCAACAATATTGGAATAAAGGTGTATTGTTTTAACTCTTAATTTTTTTGTCGGATTTTTGAGTTATAAATAGTTATGAAGATATAAATATTTTCTTAAGTTTTCAAGAAAGCTAGTCATGTTAGAACCATTAATGATTATATAAAAGAGATTTAAAATTTTTTAGAGGCAGCATCAATGTTTTTTGATGGTTTGTTTAGAGAGGATCATTTAGTAGCTAAGTAGTAATATTTTGACATGCTCATGATTGGAACTACCTACACAATTGACATAACGCCTCTATCATTTGGACGTTGTGGAGTTAGTAAACTGATACACTTAGCTATAAATTTTTGCTCTTTTCATAGGTGGTAGTAGCTCAGTTGCCCGCATGTTCAGTGCTTTATCTATTTGTACATACAGTGTCCCTCAATTTGAAATATTTATCTAATGTTGTCTAATTAATTTTTTTGTTTTGCCCTTGTACCCACCATGCACAATCAATTATTGAAATCAACATTTTTTTCCATTGATATACAAAATGCCAATAGCCTAATTGGAATACATACGGCACAGCTCCATTATGTGTCATTTATTCTTTATTTTGGAAACAAAAAGTACTAATCATCGTTCTCATAAGTATCATTAGACATGTCTCATTTTCCTTTAGAAAATAAATCCTCAACAAATAAACATTTCCCTTCTACTGATCCTTCCCATCTACTAAAAACCCACCAATTTTAGTATAAAATTATGCCATATACTTGTAACCAGATAATAACTTGGACTTTTTGTGTTGTCATTACACGTTCTCACTCCTAATTTTCTCTAACTTTCAGTCTCAAAGTTCAACGCATAATCACATGTATCCTCTCTTTTAATAATGGGGTTCTTTGACTCTGCAACTTGGATATTTTCTCTAATAAATAACCATCAATCTTTTCCATTTTTACAAGTGCTACTAAGAATATAAACTTAGTTATTCTAAATATTTAGCCTCAATATATAGTTTATCTATTTATAGTTCTGTGGGCTACTGACTATCTATATACTAGACAATACCGCTAGTCACTTTCGCCAAAACACAATACCAATTCTTTTCGCCCCCACACCTAACCCCCCAACCCCGGACCTATTTCCTCCCACAACCAACACTCTTTCTATATAGTATTATCATATATAGGGTTATTTAGGGGGTTTTCCACCCCCAAATTACCCGGATATAAAAAATATGTTTATTGCAGCACTACGTAATATAGAAGATAGTTTGTTGGTAATATAAAAATATTAAAATAAACAAAAAAAAAAAAAAATAAAAAACAATATATTTATTAATATAAAATAATTAGTGGATAACTATCATTATTACATGGGTTTTCAATCGGATTATTATTAGGAAACACCTAAAAACAAATAAGAAAACTTCCCGTTCACCACTACATGGCATGCTTGAATCGCTCCTATATTTATCTTTCCAAACTATAGACCCAATCCACTACCGCTAACCATCTTTGTATACTCAAATTGTTCTAGCTCACAACGTCATCCTATAAATATAACACGTAGGTAAATGTATACACCTTATAACACACAGAAAATTCAAAATCATTCTATATGAGTGATAAGTATATATATATACTTATAATAATATTATAAGCGTTTACTACACATCGGGTACCTCTATATATACCATATATCGCACTACAATACCCCCCCCCAATCATGTAAGCACATCAACAAAATTCAGAGGAGAAACTTCATCTTCTGTCTTAGGTTTTCTATATAACTAAACGCACCACACAACCGGGCAAAACCAACCTCCCTCTCTCCAAACTGGGCGTTTACACTTACAATATGTATCTTACATCGGTCATCAAGACCCATGGCTCTATCCTGGCACAAATCGACACCACACGACAATTGCATGTCTTCTTCTCACTCTCCACCACCCCCCACTCCCCCCAGTAAATTACAAACAACCGTAATTAACCCCCTTAGCAGAGATTACAAAATCCAGCTAAACCCAGTTAAAAGGTGTATCCACCTTTTGTGCTCGTAAAAAGCCTACGCTCGCAGATCATTCCAAGTGGCCATAAGGCTTAATACATTAAACAACGTGGATACACTCTATAAATTTTTGGTTTTAATAAATTTATGTTAAACAGATGGTGAGGAATAAAATAAGAAGTGTGATTTAACCATTTATTTGAGAGAGTTACGAATTTGGATGAGAAACATATAATATTAGTGAAGGTAGTATACTAAGTACTATGACTCTTGCATTATTAATATATATTATAATATATATAACTACTATTATATACTTAATATTTTATATAATATATAATTAATTATAATATATATAATATATATATATTAATATATATATTATTATACTTAATAATATATTAATATATATATAATATATAATAAATATATTATATAATATATATATAATATATATATATATTATAAATTATATGATTAGGCTCACAGTAATAAATCACCACTCAAAGCAAAAATTTAGGCCACATGGCTATTTTATATATATATATTAGATATATAAAGATATTATTTTACAATAATATAATAGTATATTAATATATTAACTATATATATATAGTCTATAATTATATATTAATATATATAAATATATAATATATAAATATATAAAATATTAAATATAATATTAATATAATATTAATAGATATTAATATATATATAGTGTCAAGCTTTGCGGGCCCGCCCAAAATGCTTTCCTAATACTTGAAGGTATTTATTAGCTAAGAATCTGGTCAGAACTACTGGGTATATAACATATTCAAGCCAACTAGTTTGACTTCAACTATCACCATGGGAATCAAAACTCATCATAATAACTATAAATAAATCAGTTATTATAAATAAAGTTGTAATCACAAGTAATACTTTCCTTCATTATCATCTATTGAATAATCCCTCTTTTATTTTTATACTAAAAAAAACTAAAAAAACCTGGTCTGGAAAACCATATAAGGTTAATTTATCTTTATTTCGCCCTCAAATTATAGGTGCCAAATCCCCCCCCCCTGGCTTCCCTCCCTTACCCCCATAATATATATAATATATTACTTATATATATATATATATATATATATATATTAAATATATTTATTTAAATTATTATATAAGGTGAGTATAATGTACTATATATCCGGAATCTTCAATTATTGGAAAGTCCAAGGCTTATGGAATACCAAGCAACTTTATAATCAAATTAACTTCTACCTCATATGACTAATACAATTACCTTACCTAACTATTCTTTCTGTAATAAAAATATACTGTATGAATATATAACAAGTATTAGTTTAAGTACTAATTTAAGTATTAATATGTAATAAAAATCTAACAAAATCTGAGTGCAAATTTCTTGATGCATTAATTACACATTTAAATTTAGTAAGTCTAATCTAATATATTAGTTTACTGTTATAAATCTACAAATATAATAATTAAATAAATAGTGAATAATAAGAATATAAATAATAATAATAAATAATAAGCCAAATAATAAATATAAACTAATAATAATGAATAAAGATCTAAATAATTAAAATTTAATTATAATAAAAAATAGATTTACTATTAAGGAGTTGTTAAAAGCATATATCTAATTTATTTATTTATGGAATTCTTATTCACTAATCAGATTTTAAATAAAATTATGGATGACTGGAAAATAGTTGCACCAAATTTGTCTAATAGATTAAAAGTCTGTGAGCGATAAAAAAAAAAAAAAAAAGAGGGAAATAAGAATATCACACCTTGAACTAAAAATAGAATTCCGTCTTTTGTTCAACCTTAAACCGTGTTATTAAAGCCTCGACTCTCCTGTATAAAAGGTAATACACAAATTCTCCCCCCGCTGATGTAAGTAAAATATACAGTGTAAGAGCAATTTCCCCGTAAAAACCATTTTAACTCCATATCTTGCTATTGAATAAATTTGGGCGTCTCTCGAAAAAAATCTAAATAATCTACATAAAACTTATAGTTTTATATTACTAATATTATTTATCTGAGCTTGTTTTTATTACTTATAATATATAATTATATAATAAAGGCATAATGAAATAATATTAATAATATATAATCATAATATATAATAATACTGTCTAATTATAATATTATATAATATATATATATATAAGTATAGTATATATAATATATATTATATATTAATTAGTAACACTATATACTATTAAATACACATCATTCGTTCCCTAAATATATAAACTAGTATACTTATTTATCTATTACAATAATATAATAATATTCAATATATATATCTATTTAAATTATATATATATATATAATATATAATAATCATTATAATCTCACCAAACCCTAAGTAGAGAGAGAAGTAAATTTGAGACTGTGAAAATGATAGAGGAGAGAGAGAGGCAGGAGAATACTGTGGTAGACGAAGGGGAATGGGAGAAGAGAGAGGATGAGATGAAAGGTGGAAGAGTGACATAAAGTATCGAGGAGTACCAAGAAACTAACAACTCTTTAGTAGGTTTGGCTTGCTTGATCTCAAATTTTTTGGTGGCTCAGGGCCTTCAGTGCTGAAAATGGTTACAATGTCCACTAGTGAATTTTAGTAGCTTCCCACAAACAAAAATGGTTGTTATTATTCTATGTTACTATTTCTTCATGACAGCAAACTAGAATATTCACTAAATAATGTTGGTGTTTCCAATAGAAAAAAAAATTGTTCGTTAATTTTAAAAAATAAATTCCCCCCCATTAATTCAACAAAAATATAACCTGTAACAACTATTTTAACTCGTTTTGTCATTTTGCTTAGTGCTTACGCTATTGTTTTAAAAACAAAATGCTTACACCCAATTTATACGAATTTCCCGTCCCAAAAAATGGTACGATTGCTTACGGAGCGGTTTTTTTTTGTTTATTTGTTGTCTTTTTTTTTTTTTTTTTTTTTTTTTACAAACAATTGGAACAATTTGTGTGGATGAGGTAGCCCCCATGTCTGGAATTTCAAGTAAATATAAAGATGTCATCAGTTAAATAACAAACCATAACCAAAAAATTTCAACTTTAAATTCGGAGATTTTTTATCGTTTATTCAATAATACGTTATGTTTTATTACCCCACTAAGTAATCAAAAGAAGGTATGTTTTAGATTGGCAAGAAAAGATTTAGATTTAAAAGCCAAATTTTGAATGAGAAAACAGCATCAATACAAACGAGTCCATAACCGATACGTCATCTTCATTGTAGTTGGTACATTTTTCTAGGCTATAAGAAACGATAATCTAAATTCTATTCTGCCACTCGGTAGATAAATACAGCAACTCTTTATATCAGTTATTATTTAGAGGAAATTCCATTAATTACATCCGAATTTAAGCCAACATGCGATTTTCGTTTCACATTTTTGTCGCTAAAAATGGTTTTGAAAACAAAACACGAAAACAGCAAACTTCGGGCAATTTCTTTCTGCTTGTAAGCACCAAAATAACAGAAAACTCCGTTCTTCTATCTGTAATGTTGTTTCCTTTTCTTTCTACACATCATAAACCACCCACAGTGATGTAAACATATTATGAATGCCGGTTATGAGAAATGTTCTAACCATAAGAAAAATATTTTATCTGATCCCAAACGTTGTGGACACTATGACAAAGAAATATAAACTCTTATAAAAATTATAATGAGGAATCGAATCAATATATTTAAACTATACGCCATTTTCTCTCATTATCTTGGGCTAAGTTACATACTTATCAAAACAATTGAGGAGGGCAGAATGGCGCCTGAATTCTTTTCACCAGAAAAGATCCATTTCTGTGAACCTCTTTTACCTATTTCCTTACAGCTTCATTTCGCTCAAATTATGGCTAACCTTTTTATAGCTAAAATTAAATAATGAAAATAACGTGCACAAAAAACCTAAGACAGACAGGTTATATTTTTAACAGTATACATGAGCATCAACCAATGTTCGTTAATAATTTTTTTAAAAACTATACAATTTTATAGCAAGCGTACGTCACCTTGTTAAACTATCGTTTAGACTATACCGATGCTATTATATAAAATAATATACCCCGAAAAAATGAATGAAAAAAATCGTCACTCTCTCTTTATATATCCAAAACTTGAACCAAATAAAAAAAATCATAATTACTTTCCTACCTTGTGTATATCCTTATGCTCACTTTAACACACGATTTCTTTGTTAACAATTATGATATCAACTTCCACTTATTTCGATAAACTGCAATTTATTTTTTATTGTTGAGAGATCTCATAAAGTATAAGTTACCGAAGAAGACCTGGCCCTCTCCTATCGTGAGCCACAAAAATTCAAATAAATGAATTGTGATAAACCTTTCTTTTGTTTTAGATCAAGACTCGTACCATTTAATATTTGTCTTCTGCTAGAAATTTTCCATTATTTATGGTTCCAAATTGACTAATCTGAGGTCAACCAGTTTCAACCTATCCACTTCTAACTTTTGATCAACTTCTTGACCTCGCTCGAGTGCCTTTGTTCTTTTTGTTTTGTGTGTTGATAACGGGTTGATGCTCCCTTTTAATTAAATCCCACATTCCAACGCAAATCATTTCTTTGAGTAAACTATACTAAGAGACGAATGATAAAAAAAAGTGCACTCCTCAAAACACTCCTGTCTACACAAATAAATAACACGTGAAACCCCATACAAATAAATACCATAATGTTTTCCTTCCAGGAAGTATTTGGTTCTTTCAATAGTAGTGTGACCACTTTTTTCCTCGTTAAACGCAATTTCGGAACATCCTACACATGATTCTACGTTCTTTTCCTCTCAATCTTATTATGTAGACTCCAGTTGCTAGATTTACTTTCACACTAAATTCATCACCAGACTTTTTTTCGTATTTGCTCTGACTTGGTACTTAGTATACCGGGATTATAATTACGTTTCCCAATTCAAAGTATGTAGCGGAAGTATAGTATTGGCAAACTCTGTCTCAGGCAAGGTACATTTTCCAAACCTCGATGTATTAAGGCTTAACATCAATTATTATAATTCACTCCAGTTCAGTATGAGTGGAATGGGCAAAGTTTATCCTGTTGAAAATACTAACTCTTCCACTAGAAAGGTATGTCGGGCTCATATATATTAGCGACAACTATACGAGTTACTTCCAGATTTTCGTGAATTTTATGAGTTGATATCATAAGATCTCTATTACGACTGATCGATTTCAGATATATGATTGTTCTAATTTTTAATACCTCATTAACTGAGTTGTAAAATGTAACTAAATCAGATCTTATCTTTATTTGTGTTGTCTAAAGAATAGTGATTTGTGCATTGTAAACTTGTTGTGATTAAGCTCATTGAGTCTATCTCTCTCAGCAAACGTATATCGATGAAATACTTAAAATTATCTCTGGTAGAAACCTGTCCCAACATTTCATAGTAATCGATGCGCATGCTTATTAAAATATAATCAGCTTGCATAATGTAACAGGATAGTTATTTTTATATATTATTTATTTAATATAATTATTTACTATAAATTATTATATTTAATTATTATAGTATTTATAGTATAGTATTGTAGGCAGAAGTAATTATATTATAAAGAATATATATATAATAGAATCCCTATAGTTATATTCCAGCAGGATGACAATTTTTTTTAAATATATATAGATCAGTATTATAGTATAATATGCCGATAATTATGTCTATTACTAGTAGGAAGATATATTTAGTACTAGGTAATGTAAGATGATAATAACTAGTTTATATGTGAAGAGTATTGTATCTTATTATTGTGAAAATACGTCCCGATATATTTCTGAAAGAAAGCGTGTTCTTACTTAAGTTCGAAAAACACACAAATATCTTCTCATAGTTTAGAAAAGTTTATAAGTGTTACAGTGATAAGTTATTTAAGATTGATTCTTAGTATCAAGTGCTTTAATGCTATTAGTCCCGAAGCCTATACTACTATCTAAGATAATTGTAGCGTTAACACAAAACATATAACATTAATCACACCTATGTTAAATATCTCTTGTCGACTAATTTGTTTTTAGAAAAATATTTCAAGCCATTAAGAAACATTGACTATAGAGCAAAAATACCATAAATCAAAGTTGTTTATAATCTCACTAAGAGTATTTTGTTATTTTAACAATAATAACTAATAATCATAAACTACCGACTTCGACTCTAAGAGCTGATTTTATATTAAAACTGTTAATTTCGACTACCCTATATATCATAATGGAAATTTCTATTCACATTTGTTAACTAATTATTTAATGACATCGTACATCGTGTTGATATATTATAATGCACTAAACGCAATACAAATTTTATTTTATAATTAGTCTCAGTTATTGATAGTATATAGTATAATGTATCTAATTCTATTTATTTAAATAAAGTATAATTATATTTATATTTATATATGCTCAGGCAGTTCAAGAGAAATGCATTTCATTTTTCGAAAATAATTTAATAAAATTATTTAAGTTAATTTCACAAAATCATTATTATAAATTAAATAAAAATATTATAAAATAAATTAAAATTTAATTTATTAACACATTTTATACATCTATAATTATTAAATATATTTAGTGGATACAAATATTTAAATTTTAGTTATGTGCAATATTAATGAAAAATTATTTTAGCGGTATGTTGTGAGACTCGGGGTACCCGTTATCTATCAAATACTCACTGACATAAATTCGATAAGCGATCTATCACCTCTTAATTTGATTTACTATCATTATCATTCTCTCATAAGAATACTCACATTCTATATTCATCATTATAGCGTATTATATATATATAAGTATATCTATATAAGATTACACAAATTTACAAACAAAGAATGACTTATGTAATTTAATAGTCTAGTAGTCTAATATTAGTTTCCTAATTATAATTCTAATTATAATTATAAATATATAAATCTAACTACTCATATATAAATACCTTATATATATACTCTGAAAGTTATATTATTAATATTAAAATACCTTGTAATAAAACATCGTCAATTAATATAGTCATAGTCCGATAATATTAATTAGATAATTAATTAGATATAATGGATTATAGTTAGTATATTGTTTTATATATATTTACTTATAATAAATTATAATATGATTTCAGTTCCTAAATCTTTGAATTAATATATATTTTAATATATGTTATATGTTGGAAAATCAATAATAATAATATTGTATGTATATGCTACATTATATAAACAATAAAATATATATAATTTCTCATACAACTAATTAATAATATTAATAATTATAGGAAACTCTCCTATATGATATATTATCTATCCTTTATCGGATCAGCTCACACTCATCATATATTTCGTCTCACTTCTCTAATCCAATATTCTATTTACCCTTTTGTGGTAATGCAATTTGTATTATATTTAATTTTTTATATATATTATAATTTTGGAAAAGACTATGGTAACCGGAAAATAAGATAAAGAAACTCATCAGAATATGATGGTGACTATCATCCATCCTACTGGTACTCTATTACATTAAAATTAATAGGCTATAGCACTCGGGCGGTGTGATAGTGACCAGGTTATATCCCGCCTCTATTGGAGTTAGTTGCATTCAGGTCCACTCTAAAATAAAAAAAATATATAATTAATAAATTAAAATTTTTTTTATATTGACCTGATTTATACCACGCTCAACGCTATATATATATATTATATTATATAATTATAGGTAGACTTACAAGTTTTTAATATTAGATCATCTTAATTCTAAGTGAAAGTTTTTAATATATAGTGAGTTTTCTTAATTATAAGAAATAGATACCAGAATTATATTAATGTACAAATATGTCCTTTAGTAGAACATATAACACTATATATAGAAAAAAAAAATCGGTGATTTTCTCTTTATATTAGCTCTAAGAAAAAACTTATTTAGTTTGTATTTTGGTATTTATTAATTATTATATTTCAGTGGATACACTCGAGATACCTCCTTATATAGACTTTATAATCAAGTGCTCTAAGTAAGTAAATATTACTTCGATTTTCAACCCTTCTAGCAGTCATATAATAGTAGTGACAAACATATCTACTCAATGAGAGGGACCGTAAACTTTGGTGTTCTGATTTACACGTGCCCGCCGTTTAAAAAATTGATGGAGGGTGACTCGGACCAACCATTATTTTTCGTATTTTACGTATTATTATTGACATTTCTTATTTTAGCCAAATTATTAACAAACAAACAAACAAACAAAAACATATATTGAATTGCTTCCATGAAAATTTTTTTAAAAAAAAATTTTAAATTTTAATAATAAAATAACGTTAAAATAAAAAAAGTTGTTCAAAATTTTATGAGCTGAGAGGAGTGAATCGGACCACCTTAATTTATTTTATTATAATTTTATATTATAATTATCTATCATTTTCAATATGTATTATACTTATTCAAATTTATTAAAGATTGGTTGCCTTAGGCGGCTATAGATGGGTGTAAGTTTATAAAATATACTATGCATATTCTTATATAAAAATGTTAATTATAAATGATTGATTTAAACATATTTTTACTCTAATTGCACAAACTACTATAATAGCGCTTTGTCTTAAATTGCGGAATGTCCACCTCTGAAAGTCATAGATGTTTAACAGCTGGGGGTCGGGAGAAAATGAAAATGAGAAGAAATTGATTTTTGGAGGGAGAGAGGTATGTGTTAAGTAATATTTCTTTAAACACAAGAGTATCCAAATATACTAGATTTGTGTAGGTAGAGCATTGTATCGAACGTTGAATAAGTATGATTGATTGTTGTGTTTGTGAGAGGAGAATGTTGAAGTAATGTTGTGATTTAAACATGTTTCGAGATTAAAAAGATTTCTTTCTTATCAGCAAACTTTATTTAAAACTATAGAGAAAAGTTATAGAATTAACAATTCTATATTTATATATTTTTTTGTGATTTGCTTGAAATTAATTATGATGACTGATCTGCGTACTAGAGAGGAGGCTTTTTGAATTTACGATAAAAGAGAAAAAGAAAAAAAATAAAGAGAGATATGCACCAAAAGAGTATAGGGGAGGAGTCTAGAGATACAAGTATATGGCCCTAAGGATGGTCCGAGGTTGATTTCACGCCATCCATTTCATATTCCTAACTGTAGTTGCCGAGCAAAATAGGCTGTAGATCCTAGCACAGAGAAACTATTAAAAAAATCTGCATAAAGCATATTAGTTTAGCAGTGCAAATAAGAAGTATGTAGGTATTGTCCTTAAAATATAGTGAGATAAGTTTAAATGAAATATATCTAAACATATATGTAAGTGGTATAGGATATATAATGAAGAAGTGATGCGCATAGGTATTATATAAAAGTTATAAAAAATAATAATGAGCTTATATATATAGTATTAATATAAAATATATAATAACATAAAATGTTGCTATATAACAATAATTTATGCAAAAAAAATCGTATGCATCTGTATAATTAATAATTATAGTTGTGTTAGATCAATTAAAAAATATCAATATGTATTTACAAATACTCTATGTAAGATAAGTTAAATGAACTCTTAGTATGTATAATCATGGAGATTGAATTGAGTGGATACATACAAAAAAGCTCCTTAATTATATATGAACGCTACGAGTGATAATAGTAATAGCTCTTCTGGAAGTGAGCTCATGGCGATAAGTTTAATATATATATATTTTAGTGAATTATATAGTGAGGAACCTTGACTCAAGTAATAATATTGTGAAATTAAGTGAGTAGATATGTGATGTGATTTTTAACTGATTATATAATAGTATGTGAGGGATGTTATAGGGGAAGATACACTTACCTCGAAAACTGAAATATGTAGTCTATATAAAATTGTAATTGAAGAATAGTAGAGCAGAGGGGTGATCACCGCTTTGAATTAGTTAAATCGTAGAATTACGGGTGGTGAAATGATACTGCGTGAGCCAAAAAAAAAATAATTATATATGATATATTAGTAAGAACAAAAAGATAGGTGTATCTCTGTATTGAGAGAGAAAGGTAATAAGTTTGCCCTCAAATTGATTAGAAGTATTGATACGCATAAGTGCATTTTTCTTATAAAAATAGAATTAGTGAAATATCTGCCCATAGGTATATATATAGAATTGAGAATCGACAATAATAATGTAATTCTAAAATAATATATAAATATATATATATAATAATATAATAAATAAACCGTAGGGGGGAGGTATACTAATGTGTGATTATATTAGGATCTAAGTGTAGTTAAAATAGTACGTTATAAGGAGGGTATTAGTATCTCGAGAGGATATTTGAGATAAGATAGTAAGTAATGCAAGTTAAAATAATACCCGTTTATTAAATATTTAAAAAAGCTGGTATACAGGAAGCATAGCTCGTAAAAAATAAAAGTAAATCTAAGTATAATATGCATGAGCTGAAAAAAGAACTATATATATTGATTTATATCATAGTAAAGATTAAAAAGAGTGAGTATTTACAATATGCTCGAGAAGTTTCACAGAAAAAATTGTCTTGCACAGTAGGCTTGTCTTTTATAAGAAAAAGTTAGTGCCTGTTACGTGCTTAATTTAAGCACAGCCCAGCCAGTTCAGGTTATGATTTTTAAAGATTTCTTAAGGAGGGATGTATTACATCCAGATTGTAATCTTCTGACTGATGAAGCAATATATAATACCTAGACAAAAGAAGAGACATAGAAGAATCGAAATAACTACCTAAGGAACATAAGTGTTAGGCACTGGAATGAAACTAGAGGACCTAACCGGTTGAATGGATCAATATAAAGATAGATACCTATGGTGATGCAGTAGGTTGTTGACAAAGTTTATGTATAGAAGCTGTAACGTTTTTTCAGTTGTATAAAAGAACACGAGACTATAATTCAAATTCAAACTATTTCATGTCCAGTATATTAATTTGGTTTAAGCTGGATTTAATCTGATAGAAATTTTCGTTCCACAAAACAGTGATTGTGGTGAGAATGAAATCACCCCATCGGCGTTGACTCTACTGTATGTAGCTATTTATGGTCAGTATATATAGCTGATTATTGCACAAATATGGATGGTATTCATTAGTGGAATGTAAAGCTTGGAGAGGTTGTTTGTTAAAAGAAATATTTGCAAGAGTGGTGACGTTGATAGAAATATTGGGAAAGTTGTATGATTTGGTAATAGATTTAGGAATGAGTTATAGGATATGAAATAGATAAGCGGAACTTAAAACCACCTGCAACTAGATAAGGACATCATATGACCGAGAGAGAGTTGCAGAGATTAATTTAGAAAGAAATAGTAATAGATATTGAATAAGAGATGCGCTGAAAAAAAAGTTGTTTTAGCGTGTGTTGATAAATTTATATGAGTAAAGGTAAAGATAGGACTAAAGATTAGGTACTATTAAAAATTGAGTGATAGAGAGTGTAAACCAACGTCACTCAATGCATGAGTAAATAGGGGGGTATTGTTCAGCAGACATCTTTCATGGTATGCTTTGATTTTCTAAAATAATTTTTCAGTGTTTAGCTGAGGAAAGATTTAAGATAAATTAGTGATGGCGCAGAGTAAAGTTATTCTGTGTTATTGCATTAAACAAATGCTCGACTTAACAGATCTGTGAATTGATGTGTGATTAAAAGGATATTAGAAACTCAATGTTCCTATCATGGGAGACCATATTGATAGCTCTAGTTAGAAAGGCTTTGTCGACGGTCCCTTATGGGTGATATTTGTTACGATTAGCGTGTGGTTAATTTTAGAATTTTGAAAGAGGGTTTATTTAGGAGATCTCACATCATGCGAGTTACTAGGACATCAAGAAGCTGTATTTATTAATTTAATAGTTATTACCATGCTTTACATGCATGACAATCTTTAGGGCAGGTGGAAAAAGAATATAAAGGTGATGAGAAACATTTTAGTTGGATACGCGAATTCAGGGAGAGTTGGGTACAGATGACTGTTGTGATGAAAAATGGGCGGTAAACCATAGGATGTTGGGTGATAACCTTGAATATTATAATAAGAAAAAGTGTATGTAAGGGAAAAGATTCGAGGGAGATGAGTATAGGATCTCTGTTAGAGCGAGAGATTCGCGATTCGAACTGGAGTTGTAATATAGGTTCTCGGGCTGGGAGAAAGATGTTAATGACGAACCGGCTGTGAATCGAACGGAAAAATATTAGAAGGAAACCTACCTCTTAGAAGATAACAAAGCGTATTAGTGACAGCATAGGGACAAAACTCCTCAAGTCGACAAGCGCTCTCTCCGAAAGGGGTAAAGTACATAGGTTCATGGAAAGACACTGTTAGTAGAATTATATTGAATTATATCGTTGAGTACTGCAGTTGACGGTGGGGGCACGCGAGACCTTGGGCAAGAGTTGGAATTTATATATTTAGACTTTAGTCGAAAATCACTTCTTAACTTAGATAATGTTCCATACGCGTGAGAGGCGACCTTCCAAGCGCACTCGTGTAGTAGACTGAATAGTATGGAGTTGCTCGAGATACGTTTCCAACGGACTCCTCCATGACGTTAAGTGTAAAGGTGAACATAAGCAAAGAGTTGGATTAAAGAGAGCTAGTATGGTTGCTTGGCAATAGAATTAACATATGATGTTCAACTAAAGGCAATAAAGTCATAGTCAATGGTGAATAAACTAGTGATAAGTGAGTGCGTGATCCCACTTAGGGTTTTCATATGCTTAGGGGCCACTGTTGTTTTACTCATATATTATATAAACATGTAACTTTATGATATTTACCATGGGATTAATGCATATGTATTCTAATGTTTTGCTGATGTTAACACTCAAGTGGCCATCCTCAGTATAAGGAATATTGAAGGGATGTATAAAGATTCAAAATGATCTTATGAAGAACATCCTTGGTAATGTTGGGCAAGATAATGATGGCAAAATGAATTTTAATAGTATAAAAAGTTGTTAATATGAGTTCTCAGCCTTAGCATCTATGCAAATATTAAAAGTTTATATAACATATTAATTAATATGAAATGGGGATATAATTGGCCTTGAGTCTGTGACCAGGAAAAAGAAAGAAGATGTGATTATAAGCAGTATTTTGAAAGTAAATAAATACAGCTGTTTTGGAAGTATTGAAATAAAAGCTAATTAAGAAACATGCTGGGCATAATAATCGCAATGATTGTTTTTACAATGAGAAGGATAGTAAATAAGTAATATCTTATACTTAATAGCTATTAGTTAGCGACCAAATATAGAGTTATTGAGCACAAGTCTTGGGCCCCTATTAACTTAAAAAGTGATAAACTAGAAAACATTTAAACTTATGCAACGTAGAACAACAAAGATGATTTCTGGGTATTGAGGGTAAGAGCTACGAGGAGAGGCTAAAGCATATACAGATATGTTTTCTGTAAGTTAAAGTCGATTTCTCAGAAGGGGGACATGATAACAGTCTATCCTTGAATGGAGAATGATATTGATATAAATTACATGAAAAGAAATATTAAATTCTTATATATTATTATGAAACTTTAGTAATAGCAAAATTAATAAAACGGGTTAACGGTTAATAATAATAATAATACCATTTGAACATAAACAAAGAATAAAAATAAAATTATTAAGAGGTAGATTAAAGACAGCCTCAATCAATTTAGAATATAAGAAAAGATAATTACATTCAGCACATAGGAGATGGATAGTATTTATAATTTTTGAGTAAAAAATAATATGAATTTGCCACAGGAGGTTATTTACTTCATTTTGAAGGTTAATTCTTTGCCATTTAATAATTAAAAAATACAATTTAAACATTCTATAGATGGATAGTATTCGTATAAAATACCTTTAAGTATATAACATTAACAGATGATACACGTAACCAAAATCTTACTTGGCTGGTTTTTATAATTTATATGAGTTACGAGTCTAATGTTTATAGTACTACATGACTTATGTGTGGACATAACTTAGTTATTAATGATGTTGAGATGGTTGGTAAATCAAACCGCAAATGTATCATTTTTTTTCTTACCTAAGCCTAAACCATTAAGAAAGTGAATGTTGATTTTGGTTAATACTCTCTCTAAGAAGAAATATATACCAACAAAGCCACATAAGACGAGAATTGCTTGGCTGCTTATTTGTGGTGTTAAAAAAAAACAGATGCTATAAGATTAAAGATAGAGGATTAACTAAGAACACGGGAGTCAATCTCGCAATAGGCACCCCCATGTTGCTTTACTTTACTCAGTCCCTATATTTCTTATTTCTTGAGATCAATAAATTCTTTATAGTAGGCCACGAATGAAGACTAGGGGACACAAAGCTAAAAAAAATGTAAGGCACCTTGGTGTTAAGGTTGTTTAGAATACATTAATTCAGTAACATAAGTTGTTAAGATTAAAAGGACTATGGAATAAGGTATATGGTATAGAGCTCCTGTTGGGTGCTTTATTCCAAATATAGTAAAATTTATTGACCAAAGTCCTAAATTATAGTATTATTAGTCTAATAAGAAGGAAAATTATAAATACTTGTTTTTATAAAACTGTGTGCGTAATTATGCTGTAATTAATAATATTAATAAATATTAAAATTATAATGTGGTTACCATATACATTAACTATAGTTTTTGCTTTTAGTAGTTGGTGTATATATTATATTGGGGCTTTATATAGGAAATTGACAAGTCTTAGGGTGCTGCATAGGTTGTGTTTGATGCATAAGCATTTTTGACATTTGCTATAGTTTGATTGGGAAAGTCTTGATAGGCCCAATGGCTTCTCTCTCTCTCTCTCTCTCTTTATTTCCTATGTTCCTGTATTCTACACAGTTTACTAAGTCCAAACAGGTGAAATTCATTACACATAAAACTTAAAATTGAAAAAAATATTTACTTACTTTGAACGGACATGATCACTATGAACTGGCTTTTGTTCTTTGAGCGCAAGCTATGGTCAAACAAACAGAATTGTACGAGGCTTGGGATAATTAGCCTTTGATAGTATTTAAATTTTAAGTTAAAATGAAAATAATAACAAAATGGAATTAAAATTCTGTAATAAATAATTATACACTTAAAATGCGTTAAAAGGGCAAAAAAATTTTTTTTTAGGACTCCCCTCTAAGTTGTGTGAACATTAAGTAAGATATTAATAATTGTTTTCGCTTAGAACCAAGAATTGAAAATTTTTCATTGCAATAGTTGGCCATTTAGATGTCGGAAAGAGTACGATATCGAATCTATATATTTATAAAAATATTATATTAGTATAATACTATTATATCGTATATCTATACTATATACAAAATATACTATGATATTCTCAATTTGGCATTTGAAGATTGAGCGGAAAGAGGTATCGATATAAATCTATACTATTTAACTTGGAATATAGTACGTAGTATTATATTATACTATATAGGCCTACATATTATAAATAATATTAATTTCAATACTTTTCCCTGTATATACTAATCAGCATTGAATCACAGTATATATTACAATCTAATTAGATAATTTACATATAGATCAATTAAGTATTCTGCATTGAGATCGCGGTATGTATGCTACGATATAATTAGTATATACTTATATATATATATAATATATATAATAGTATATAAGCTGATATATATATATAGTGATAGGGAATTATATAATTATGATATATATATTAAATATATAGATACCGTAATAAGTAAGAGTATGGTATAGTATTAAGTTTTACGCCTGTTTTTTTTAGAATGATGCAGGTTAGCCAGTGCTTCTAAGTTTCTAAGCCTTTTAAGGGATCAACGAAAAAAAATGCTTTGTTCTGTTCATGGCGCGGAGAATTGGGTTGGTGCGCATATGGCTATAGTTTCGCCTTCTTTTAACAAATTGTGTGCGCCTAGGCGCCTACGAATGGTCGATAGTTGCGCACATAGGCGCCAACGCCCAGCTCTGATATATATATATATAATATATAATATCGATATATATAATAGGTATATATATTAATATATATAATATATATATATATAGTACTTACCTTATACGTGTATATATATATATATGATATATATTATATATATATTATATACTATATATATAATAATACTTATATATTACAGTATTAGGATGGAGTGAAAATCAAATTTTTTGAAGATCGAAATCGCCTGAGTTGCCAAAGAGTTTTCGGTTAGGTTCTCTAAGAAAACTGTCAAATTTGGGACAATTTTGGAGGAGGGGATTTACTCGCCTCGATAGCGCCGCCCCTTTTTTGAAATGGGGGTAATTTTGCTCATGTTCTCTCATTTTTTCTTAAGAGTACTTTATTTGTCGAAATTTAGTGTTAAAATGAACTTTGTTTTAAGATAATATCAAGAGAAAAAAGAATGATACCAAAACCAGAGCGCAATCGGATTGTATCGTTTGGAAAATAGCCGGCGTAGTTTTAAAAAGGAAATAAATGCTTCGTTCAAGAACATTTGTTTAGCGTCTCTTTTGAATATTAAAAATTTCCTTCCTCACTCTCTTCTCTCTCTCGTCTCTCGTCTCTCTATCTCTCTCTCTCGTCTCTCTCTCTCTCTCTATAATATATATTATATATATATACTATATATATATATAGTATATATATATATAATAGTATAGTATACTATACTATACTTTATGAATAGTAATATTATTAATAGTGTGATGATAATGACGTAAATATATAATATGGTTAATAGTAGGGTTGTGTGGATGTGCTCAAGCAGTTACGTACATGGTATCGAAGTTAAAGGGAGCGACGCGTCGTTTACTCTTGTGAAGTCGGTCGGACAAAGGATTTAACAAAACTTTCAAACTAAAAACTAGGCGAAAGCATATACTATCCAAAACTGTGTTAGGAGGAAATATAGTACTAATTTTTTGAACCTGCTCTCTCATATATTGAGCCATATGTACAAATACGTGTATCTGTGTGTCCAAAGGTCAGCAGGATATTTCTCTTGGTATTATACAGCAATCTCAAGATAATATTATTCCAAATAATAATTTGATATAGCTATATTTTTGGTTTCCAAATCTCCCACAAATGTAAACGTTGGTGTGCATTAAGGTATTATTAGGGTTTTTAGAAAGAATTTTTATATAACCTCACTTCATAAGTTTGTTTGCCCTCTTCTTACAAATGAATTACTACTACTGAGGTATTTATTCACACATATCGATGGAGCAACAAGTGCCTTCCAGCTATTCGCAGCGGAACCATCAGTATGAAATTAAAGAAGTTGAAAATCTTCCAGTCATTAAATCTAAGCTATAAAGAAAGTGCAAGAAATTGCCTCAGCAGGAGATATCGATTTTGACGTACGTGATCAAAAATTATGGCTGACTAACTTTTTATTGCCAAAGTATTTGATCTGGTAATTAATATAATAATAATCTATCTCAGAAGAAGTGCCAGTGTGCCAGATATTCACATTCTCGATGGCTAACTACAGCTATTAGAATCCTTAAATTGTATGTTTCTCAAATGAATCCATCTGAAGAGTTTATTACCCTAGCGACATTCGTAATCAGAGCTCCCTGTTGGTTCTTGATTGAAGCTGTTCCCTCTTCCATCTACGGCTCATGGCATGTGCTCAATATGATTACATTTTCAAGATACCTACCATTACAACTGCAAAAGATTATAGATTCTGTAATTCAGAGAAACGCTTATTTCGATCACCCTGAAAATAGTCTGATAAGCCTGCTGTGTGATAAAAGACATCTTATTCCGTTCGTGAGCTTGCAATACAAAGAATTATTTCAGTACGAAAGCTTAATGAGAAAAAGCCATTGGAACTAAGGAAGTTTCAAATACCGGAAATCAACTTCCAAGCAAAAGATTACACCGATTTAATATTTTGGCAAATTTACCAGATAACAGAGCCTACTTTGTTGTTCTATTCAGATACAAGAAACTTTAAAAGTCATGCCTTAAAAGATTGATAATGGATTTTAAAACATGCAATATGCGAAATGTGTTCTTGTCAATTTCACAGAACGTGCGAAAGAGCTGTTCGATTAGTAATCGAAACTCTTTTTCTTTAATTTCAGTTTTTGGTGACACGAAAATCGGAGAAGGATTTTTTAATGGAACTGAAGTAGCTTGAAAACAGGAAGCAATAAAAAAATATGACTCCAAGACAAGTTTATGAACTAGATTTATAAAGAAACGTAAGCGGTGGGAGAGGGTGGAGAGGTGGGTGGAAGTCGAAATGCAACTACCTCCTCATGGTGAGTTCTGGAAAGCTTGATTTAAGCTAGCGAAAAGATTGCATATATATAGTAGTATTATATATTATATATCATATATATTATGATATATATATATATAGATATAATATTAGTATATATACTATATATATAGATATATTTATTATATATATATAGGTATATGATAGGCGCCGTACCAGGGGGGGTGGGCTGAGGGGGGCTGACAGTCCCCCGCGAAATTTTCGACAGTGAATTTTTCAGCAGAAACCTAACTAAACATAACTTTTGAATCTATAGTCTATATTTATATACAGATGATGTAACATCAGTATATTATATGTATAAATAGTACTAAAATTATATTAATACCTATAAATATATTATGAGTATATATTAATAACTGATATGATACATAATATATATATAGTATGATATTATATATATAGTATATGATTATTATATAATATTTATATCATATATATATATATAATCTAGATATATATAATATATATATATATAATATAATAATATGTATTGTATTAATGGTAGTATATATATTATAATATTATATATTTTAGTCTACGGAACTATATAAATATATATATCAATATAATGATATATATAGTAAATAATATAATATAATATTGTAGTGATGGTATATGTACTATGATAGGGTTGCGTAGTAGTATATATCTATAGTAATATAGTATACTAGGCGTAGAGTTATTACTATATACTTTATATATTAATATATACGACAACTACAATTACAATATATGTATACTATATATAATTACTATAAATATATAGTCGTACTATATATATATATATATATATAGAACGTAGTAGTATAATATATAATATATATATATATATAGTATTATATCATACTAAAAGATATTGAAGCTCTTATTCAGAAAAGAATCGAAAGCATAGACAAACAACTGACAGCTCAAAATAAGAAAATTGGTGAAGGTAAAGTATTGTACCAACTTGTAACAATAATTGAAACTATACGTTTATGGTGGCCAGCAACGTCTTGCAGTAAGGACCTCGAGTAAACCTGTACATATTCAAATAGTCGAATCAGCTGAAAGCGACGGAAATTTTAGAAGAAATGCTTAGGTTGCTAATGGCAGTAACCAGTGTTTGAAGAACCACGCTTACATTCTACCCGTCAATAAATTCAATTTTTATACGATCCGATGAGTACAGAATGAAATCATACAGTCATTTAGTCAGCATACACAAAGAAAAATAGTGAAGAAGTAATTTAAAGACAAATTTTTTTTCATGCATTAGTGATGAAACATTACGTATATTGTCCAACAGAAACAGTTTTAACTTTGTTAAAGGGAGTCGCGTTGGTGGTGATGGAGGTGAATCTCCTTATACTTTAAGAAAGGGGAGGGTGTAGTTTTTATCGTTTGTTCCCGTTTATGATATCTCAGGGAAAACATTGGCAAATGTAATTTTGGAGAGACTCCGCTATCTTGGTTTAAAACTCGGAAGAAATTTAAGCAAGGATATGATGGAGGCTCTTCCATGGAGGCCGAAATTCCGAGGAGTGCAGATCTGTTTATTCGACGGAATGAGTATCCGTCGAAAGCTCTAGTACACACATTGTTGTAGCAACATTGTTTAAATCTATGCTCTCTCAGACTTCTCCTAAAAGGTCAGCGATTCGGAACGTCTTAGGATGATTTCTTTCTCTGAAATAGTGCACCTTTTTTTGGATCGAAGTCCCGAAGCACACAAAAATTTCTG